>PVLA01018405.1:0-14615 GCA_004027455.1 Hydrochoerus hydrochaeris | reverse complement strand
TTTAGACAGTGCACATTTTCCTCCTAATTGGTGGTAAATTAGGCCTGCATGAGGGACAGGCTGCTTGACAACAAAAAGAGCCTTGATTCCAGCCAGCAACAGTCCAGGCAGAAGTAGTGGAGAGGCCTGGACTAAAACCTCCTGCAGCCAGTCCCATCTGAGTGGCTCCACTGGCCTAGGCTCAGCTGTGTCTCTTCCTCTGCTTGCCAAATCTGCACAACCACTGCAGTGTGGGGCTGGCTGAAGTCACCCTGGCCTCATGCTCTGCTGGAACCTTCAGTATCTCATGGATCAGAGGCCTTTTTGGAAATGCCTGGGCACCCCCAGAGCTGGATAGCTAGGGTCTCGAGGTGGGGTCTGCAGCTTGGCTTCTGGGGAGTTCGTTATTGATTGTCAGCTTTTAATAGAAACCAGATAATGCCTGCTTTCCACCAGATCTGCAGACTGAATTATAGAACCTGAAAGAAATAAAGAAAATACAGACAGCATAAAAATAGTCCAGGGTGCATTCTTGATCACAGATAACCAGTGTCTGGCTGTGGCTGGCGGCCTGGACCAAGTGTTGGCTGCATTGGCCTGGCCTGTGAGCCCCACCCATGGGCTGTGCTTCTTTGCCCTGTTGCTGTCCCTGTGGTTGCTGACCATGGCCAGGGTCTATGGTCACCAAAGTGGCAGGTGCAAGTGGGAGGGTGCCTGTAGAGGCCTGGTACCAGCAGCAGGCCCATGGGGCAGGGCTGGGGATGCAGGTAATGGCCACTCCTTGTGCCATAGCCCCTTGAACCTCTGCCTCCTCAGTGTGACACAATGATGTCTGGGCCACAGAATAGGTGCTCCCTTCATCCTGCCCACATCCAGGGACATGGGCCAGGGCTTGGGTCCTTTTCTACCTGGGCTGCCTGAGGTATGCTGGGCAGGGAACATATCTTGTCCTGAATTGTCCCTTCAGCCTCAGCTGTTTATCAGCCAGGATTCCTCAGGCCTCTGCTTCTACAGCCAATGGGCCTGCAGGTGCCTAGGGAAAGAGCATCCTGGTCCCTGCCTCAATGTGGCTTCCCCTGACACCTGATTTCTGTGCTCTCCTGGGCACAGATTTCTAGAATAAAAACAGATAAACAGAATAAGAAAAAGGGACACAGGTATAGAGCACAGGAGTCCCATGAAGACAGAGACAGATACTGGAGTGACATAGCCATCCCAAGAACTGGTCTCCTGATCTCCACCAATAATCAGAGCCTCTGTGGCAACCACAGTCTTGCTGGGACCTTGATTTTGACTTTTTGGCTACACAAGGGATTTACACATTCATCATAATAAGAATCAATGGAAGCCAATAGATAAAACCCGCTTCCTACAAAATGCCTTTATACTTCTTGTGAAACACAGCACACACTTGAAGTAGAACCAAAACACAGAGTTTTGAAAGTGCATGCAGCTGGAAATCAGTAGTTCTGTGTGCTACAGAAGAGATTTACACTATAAAAGAGATTACATATTGTCTTCTTAGAAATAGTTTTTCAAGTTACAAAATTAAAGTATACCAAGTAAACATTTAAACAGTGAGACTGCAAACAGTTCTGTTGAATGATACAACAAAAACTTAGTAATATGGCTATCAATCCTACACACTTACACATACATGAAGTTATATCATTTAGAGCACTTTCTTTTCCTCTCGTTTTTTCAATAGTGATTACACATTTTGGGTTTTATTACTCCTATAGTTCTTATTTATAAATATAGTTCATATTTATAAATATGATTCTTATTTATTTCACTAATGAGGATAGTCTCAAGTTGTCTCCATTAATCTAAGAAGACCTCAAAACCATCCTTTTTTACAGCTGAGTAATATTCCATTGCATAAAAATACCACATCTTTTTCATCCACTCTGTGGTTGATGGGCATCTTGGTTGTTTACAGGATTTAGCTATTACAAATTGTGCAGCTATGAACATGGGTGCATATATATCACTGTGATATGAACTTTTCAGTTTTTCTGGGAAAATACCCAGGAGGGGAATAGCCGGATTGAATGGAACTTCCAATCCTAGTCTTCTGAGAATTCTCCATACTGATTTCCAAAGTGTTTGCACCAGCTGACATTCCCAAGAACAGTGGAACAGTGTTCCTTCCCCCACCTCTGCAGCCTCTCTGATATTTGTTATCAGTTGATTTCTTAATGGTAGCTATTCTTTTTAAAAAATTTTTATTTAAAGAGAAAAAAGAAACAAAACAGGAAAAAGGGTAGCAACAATACAGAATTCCAAAGGAAAAAAGCAAAAACAAGGGGAAAAAAGCCCTAAGAAATTACTAGTTCATAAATTACATTTTGTCATCTTGGATATAGTTGTTCACAGAATTAAAGGATACATAGTAGGCATTCAAACAGTGAGATTGCAAACAGTTCTGCTCAAAGATCCAACAAAAATGCAGCAATATGGTCATCTGTTTTACACACTCAAACATGCATGCAGTTATATCCCTAAAAACACTTCTTTTTCCTCTTTGTTACAATAGCTATTACACATTTGGGGTTTTGTTACTCTTATAGTTCTTATTACTTTTTACACTATAGATACAGTGTGATGTTTATAAATATGATTCTTATTTATTTCACTAACGAGGATAGTCTCAAGTTGTCTCCATTAATCTAAGAAGGCCTCAAGATCATCAATTTTTATAGCTGAGTAATATTCCATTGTATAAAAATGCCACATCTTTTTCATCCTCTCTTTGGTTGATGAACATCTTGGTTGTTTCCAAGATTTAGCTATTACAAACTGTGCTGCTATGAACATGGGTGCACATGTATCACTGTGATATGAACTTTTCAGTTATTCTGGGAAAATACCCAGGAGGGGAGTAGCTGGGTTTATATTAGGAAAATTTGGACTGAATTTAAGCAAACCAGTTTTGAAAATATTAGCACTATCTACATACATCTTGCATTTTTATTATATTTCAATAATAGTTGTTGATAGATTTCCACTCACTTGCCATAATGCTCATGCTAACTACTGAAACAAGATCATAATTATTAAATTTTACCTTTTAATCACACATTCTCCCTGTGAGCAAATCTAATCCTTATCAATAACTGATATTCTCTAGTTGCTTTAGCAAAGAATGCTCTCTGTGGGTGCCTGTGGGTCTCATGAACTCCCTTCAGGTCCCTCAAGGGCTGTTCTGGGGACCAGGGGCTGTGGCTCTAAGGACAGGAAGAGTCTTGGGTGTCCTGACAGGCCTTGGCTGTGCAAGGAGGCAGTGTCCTTCTGCCAGGGGCTGAGACCTGTCCACGGACCCAGAGTCAAAACACTCATGCATATTAAGAATCCTGCTTTGACTTATCTCACTGGGTCTGGTGAGGTTTGAGTGAGCAACATGTGAAACGAAGCTCTGGTCTGACCAAAAGCAGTGTAAGACACTGAGCCTTATGTGAACTATGAGATATATAAGATTAAATCTTGTCTCTGGTTGTTATTAGTTGTGCAAGTAGCTACAAAGCTGAAAAAAAATCAGGTGCAAGAAAGTCCAGTTCTAAAATACTCCATGGCTATAACATCTTTTTCTCCACCTTTGCAAAATTAGTGCTAAAATGATGAACTCAAAATATTGGACATTTTCTGCCTATTTGAATGGTGCTTGAGCATGTGGTTTCTCATTGATTTTAACAGGTGGTCCTAGGTTATTGAATTCTTAAAAAATCAGAGTCACTGTGTCTTATATATATATGAGTCCTTTCAATATGTGCTTATACTGATTGAGTCAAATTTTTGTTTTCCCTCAGTAGAAATGTCAGTCTCAAGAGGAATATAGCAGAATTCCCCAACATCATAGTTTTTACTGTTTAATTTATATAAAGTATAACTAAGACTGCTCTAATATATCAAAATGGAACAGTGGTAATATCTGTATTTTTGATGCAGGTTTTACAATTTCTTTTGCCATTAATTTCCAATTTCAGTGCGCTATGGTCATATATTATGCATGGTATAATTTCAATAACTTTGCATTTACTTAAGAATGTTTTATGGGATAATTTATGGTCTCTTTTGGAGAATGTCCCATGTGCAGCTGAGAAGAATGTCTATTCTGATGTGGTTGGGTGGAACACTCTGTAAACATGTACTAAGTCCAATTGCTCACAGGTATGATTCAGTACTGTTATTTCTTTGCTGAATTTTTGTCTAGTTGATTTATCTATTTGAGACAATGGGCTGTTACGATCTCCTGCTATAATTGCGTTCTTGTGTATTTGGTTTTTCATGTCCATTAGTATCTGTCTTATATAGTTGGGTGCTCCTGTATTTGGTGCATATATATTTATAATTGTTAGTTCTTCCTCTTGAATTTTACCACTAACAAGTATGTTGGTGGTAAAATTCAAAACATTGAATGAAATATGTATCTCTATTTACTCTTACATAACTTTCTTTATTTGAATGAATAGAAAATTCAAAACACAGGGTTTTGAAAGTGCATGCAGCTGGAATTCAGTAGTTCCATGTGCTACACAAGAGATTTACACATTCATCATAATAAGAATGAATGGAAGCCAATACATAAAATCCACTTCCTATAAAGTGCCTCTATACTTCTGGTGAAATACACAGCACACACTGGAAATAGAACATTCTTATTATGATGAATGTGTAAGTGTAATCATTGATAAGTTCTTGTAGTTTATTATAATCATCTCTTTCAAATGAGGATACCCAACAAGGAAATCCCAATGTACTCAACCTGGGGAGCAGGCCATATATTCAACAAGAAAATTGTTGTAATAAGTCTATATATTCCTGTGCCAACATTAGAAAGGAAATGCATTCTCCCTTAAGAGGTGAAATGACTGGTAAAAGGCTAAGAGTAACATTTTAGATCACTTATCAAAAGGCTTTATCTGTTTCTTGAACAAGAATCTTAAATCTTCTATGGATTCACAGTATTCCAATGGTTGCTCACACTCAGAGACAGTGTCCAACTCCCAAGACCTGAGACTGGTGTGGTAGATCCATGAGTGCAGGCCTATAAATAGCAGCCTATTTGATCATGAATGAGTTAGGCACATTTTCATATGTTTTGGATGTTTATTCATTCACAAAACACTTAAGTGTCAACTATTTCTCATGTCCTTGATTAAACTTGGATCATATCATTTGTTTATGTAAAAAGCTCTCAGAATATAAAAGTTATATTTTTCTGACATAGGCTGTAAATAATTTTTCATTTTGGATTTTAATTTTGATACACATGAGTGCAAATAACTTTTTCTTCATGGTTTCTTACTTAGATGGCATGCCAGAAAGGCTCTTTCCTCTCCTCCAAGAGCATAGAAATAGTCACCAGTACTGTCCTTTAAAAATCTGAATGAGTTCCATTTTTCACATTTTGGTTGTACTCTGGTTTGAATTTTGTTTTCATAAATGCCCTATTTGAGGCAAACTCTAAGTTAATTCTTTTCTCAAAATGCTCCTGGCCCTTTGGAATGCTTTTGTCTGATATGGGACTCACTCATCTTTCTACCACGTGAGTCTGAGTTTAGCTGTATGCACTGCTTTGGTCAATGGGATCTAACAAATGGAACATACATAGCCTGTATATCCATGCACTGGGGCTTGGTCTTTGGCTGTTATTATGGTTTAAGATTAGATGTCCCCTCCAGAGCCTCATGCAGTCATGGGGGCAGGCTTCTAGAATTTGTGACTGATTCATTGTCCAATGCAGGAATTGTTGCAAGTGCAACACCCACCCTAAGGTGGGTACAGCCTACATATGATATAAGGAAGGAAAAGAGTCTTCTCTACTTTCTCCTCCCTTTCTGCTCTTGTTGCTTTTCGATCCCAGCCCCCCACCCCACCCCGCGCTTAAATTTTGCTTCTCTGCCACACTACCCTGCCTTGGAGCCAGCTAATTATGGGCTGAAGCCTTCACAACCTGTGAGCTAAATAAACTTTTCCTTCCCTCATTTTGGAATAAGGTATTTTGTCTTAACAATGAGAGAAAAGTAAACAACACAGCTGCCTTCAATGACCAGCTGTCACATGAAGGCACCAGACACAACCAGCCACATGCTAGGACACTGTTACTTTGCCTCTGTCATCCAGTGGAACTGCAGACACCAGTGTGAGCTCAAGACATACCACCAGAACCCTTGCCTTGTGAGCCCACTCAGAAGACCCATGGAATGGTGACTAAATACAAGACCATTGTGTTAAGTCATTGAGATTTACATTTTTTAAATTATTATTATTAATCCCAATAGTATTATCAACTATTGCTCACTGACTGAAAATTGCCCACTATATCTATTGCATTGTTAAAAACTCAGCATCTGTTCTTAGATTTCAGTTGTGTTCTTCCCTGGAGATGGCTCTGTAACCTAACCCCTGGTCCTCAGAAAATCAGTGTGTCTTAGGTGGCAGAGTGCATGTCTGCAACTGTGATTCTCCAACCTTCAGGAAGGGGTTATCTCCATCTATGACCCTTGTTGCATTCCAAGGGTCTCTTCACAAGTGGGTGTGTGCATTTTCTTGGGAGAGAAGCTTTCCCAACATTGAGCAGATTCTGAAATGGGTTGCCTGAACCAAAAATATTAAGAGGCTTAAAGGAAAGGATGTAGCTTCTGGCAGTTTCTCTATGGAACACTGGAGGGCGTCAATGTGACAGGCAGTGGCAAATGCTGGCTCCCAGGGCAACAACAAATTAACAACTTTTGTTTGGTGGTCTGTTTTGCAGTTGGCTGGGTAAGGCTTTAAATCACCATAGGCAGTTTAATGAGGTCTGTTGAAATTTGTAGCCAGATACAGGTGGCCCTTGGAATGTGACTGGCAGCTCTGGGTAACATCCCCTGGCTTCTGCTTTCTACAAAGATGTAAGCAGTACCTACCTGACAAGTGAGCACATGGCATGTGTAAGGCTCCTGGTGCAAGGTGAGTGATCAGCCCTGCAGTTCCTCCCCACTCTGCTGGTTACACCTGCTCCTCTCTCCCCAGCTCTGCACCAGGCACAGAGGGGAGAGGATGACCTCTGGAATGAAGACTTGGAGCTTGAGGTGTTAGTGGAGATGAGAGATCTCAGAGTGCCCAAGGGATAGTGTGGGAGCAGCATACACAGCCTCTCTGTGGTCTGATCAATGTAGAGCCTTTCAGGAGTAGAGGACTCAGCTGTTGTGCTCAGACTCCCAGGTTAGCAGAGCCCTGCAGATGGAAAGGAACAGATCCAGCCATGCCAGACTGAAAGCATTAGGACCAATAATGAGTTGCAGGGAGGGACCTTGGCAGTGGGAAGAGTGTTCACAATTTGGGGATAAGTGGTTCCAACATAGGGGAATGAAACTCCCAGCCTACTAGATGGCTGGTATGAGATTGTGTTCCCTAAAACTTAAGAATGAATTTTAGGAACAACAGAGGTTAAGAGCAGAATATATTTATTGAGAGAAAGAAAGTTTTTGTCTGAGAGACTGAAGGGGTCCTGAGTGAGTTGCCAAAGACTGTAAAAGCACAACATAAAGCAGGTCTAAGGTGAGGAAAACAAGGGAATTCTCAAGGTGGGCATGAGGTGGGACACAACTATGGTCAACCAGTAAGATTAATTGCTCAGGCAAAATTGATTAAACCAGGGACAAATAGGGAAGAGGCACGAATCAAGCAGGCATGAATACAGAACAGTGACTCTTCCTTTAGGGCACTGGGATGGTGACTCCTGGCTTCCTCTGGGTGACAGAGACCTATTTAGAATATTGATTCTTGATGCTTATCCTTAGGAAGTATGTGGGTGCATTTGATTTATCTTTTGTCTTGAGGTCTGGCCCACAGTGGAGGTGTCTCTCTCTTGCAAGGTATCTGGCCTTCTTCACTGGTTCCTTCAAGAACCTAACCCTGTCTGACTGCCTATAATATATTTCTATCAACTCAGTGGCCTGTAACAGTCCCATGGGGCATTCTATTCCTTCTAGCAAGGCTCAGAGGAGGGATTTTGGTACTGTCTGGATAATGTCTCCCTCACCAGGCACAGCAGGAGTCAAAGGCAGAAGAGAAGGCTCTATTCCCTGAGTAAGGGGCACTTTCTGGGACTCTCCCAGGAGCAGAGTCTATGTCTCACCCCTGTGTGTCTCCCAGACTCCCACCTGCCTGGTGCTGTCCCTTGGAAGAAGCTGCCTCTTGGTCCCAGTGTTACAGGCACTTGAGTTAGTTAGAAACATTATAGGTAGTCAGACAAGGTTAGGCCCTGCAGGGAGCCACAAAGAGGACCAAATGTCTTGTAATCTTAAAGGAGACCAGCACTTCCTGCTGTGTGCCAGATTTCAAGACAAAAGATCAAGCAAATACACCCACATCCTAACTATTGGTATTCTAAATATGTCTCTATCACCCTGAGGAAGTCAGGAGTCACCATCCCACCCCTTAATAGGAAAAGTCACTGCTGTTAAGCATGCCTGCATACTATGTGACTTGCTTCCCCATTTGTTCCTGATTTAGTCAGTTTTACCTGAGCAAAACCTCATGGTTTTACTCTATAAAAATCCCTAGAAAAGACAGTCTGTGGCAACCCGCTTGGGACCCCATCTGTCTCTCAGACAGAAACTTTCTCTCAATAAATATATTACACTCTTAACTTCCATTGTTCCTAAAATTCATTCTTTGATTTTAGAGAGCGCAAATTCATAACAGATATATAGTACACTGGGAGTTTCATTCCCCTATATCACCCACACAGACACAGTTCTACTGTAGTGTCTTCTGGTACAGGCCTTCTGCACAGCCATCTGGATCCATAAGTAAACTTTGCTAGTGAGTCAAAGAAGGGGATTGGTTGGAAGAAAACAGGAAATAAAGAAAGGTCTAATTTCTGCAGGCACCAGCCCAGGAACCCAGTGGTAGTAGATCTGCCCAGATTGAGAGTGGGGCTCAGGACAGCACCTCCAGCTGGGACATGGCTCCTAGGGCTAGACTGGTAATACCCCCATTGAGGTTTGAGCAGCTGTGTTCTGGCCATTACTCAGCACTGGGAAAGACAGTGAGGGCCTGGTGTCCTGGGAACCTGGGTTTCTTGGGAGACACAGGTGAGGCTGGGCATGCACATACCTGTACGAAGAGCTTTCCGGTGGACCAGCAGATTGTTAAGACTCTGAGCATAGGCCATCCTTGAGGGGAGCCCAAGCTCAAGTGCCTCGAAGGGACAGCAGGAACCACAGCAGCAGCCCTTTGGGTGTGGCAGCGACTTGGGTTTTTTTACAAATGGGATGAGGCAAGAGGACTTTGACCCAGGGTTCTCTTTACAATAAATATCGGCCACTGGTAGAGAATGAGACGGAGGACAAGAAGAAAGGATACAGGGCACTGCGAGACTGTCACAATCACATAGACTAGAAGACATGGCTCAGCTGTGGGGTATGCTGCTACTAGTGTTGGGGAGGGAAAACCAAAGTATGTGGCCCAGGGCATCCCAACCTCCAAAGCTGGGAGAATAAGAACTGTTACACCAGAGACTGACAGGGAGTCTCCAGCTGCCAAGGGGAGCTAAAGAGGGGATGCTGGGGCACTGCAACAAAAAGCTTGGGGACTCTGCCCCATCCAACTGCATTTCTGCAGCCTCCAGAATGATAAGGGCCTGGATCACAATGCTCTCTTCCTGGAGCTCCTCCTCCCTACCTTTCTCCCCCAGCTTCTTCCCTCCAGGCAGTTGGCTTCCTGACCACCTTCTCTGGCTGCTCAAACCGGATCAGCAGGAAAAACTGGTCCGGTTCTAGAAAGTTAGTTTCGGCTTCTAAGCCCTAAGGAGAAATTCTTTGGCCAATCATGGGGCTTTTTCTTTGGGGAGGAGAAAGTGTTTCAGGCAACTCCCCATCTCACCCCACCCTATTCTCTGAAAGGCTCAGGCTGTGAGGGGACCAGCATGTGACCAGGCCACAGTGCCGCAAGTATCTGCAGCAAATAGTACCCTCCAACCTTCTCCCTCTGCTCCTGTGGAAATACAGGGTGCAATTCATGAGCAACAAGTTAATTTTGCTATTTGTATTTTTCATTACTTTAAGGAGAAAAGATAAAGTGCTATATTCATCATCTATGAAAAGATGCCCACAGAAAACAATTATGTCCTATAGCACAACCAACCCTGAGCACTGCATGTGTTAGGAGTCCTGCCATAGGGGGCACAACCAGAACAGCAGAGGACTCACAGCTCTAGGAGAACAAGGCAGAGCCCAAAAGTGAGAAACAAATCTCAGGAAACACACACACATACACATACACACACAGAAACATAAGCCCCAAGAGACATGCTAGAGAAGACATGCTTTTGGATTCTGGGCCCTGAGGAGAAATTCGTTAGTCAACCATCCAGGCTTTTCCTCTGAGGAGGAGAAAGTATTTCTCAGTTTCCAAGAGTAGGTCCTGTCACCCCTGGCTCTGGCTCCACAAGCCCCAATGCATAGCACTGTCTCCTCTTTCCAGCAAGCCCCTGGCTTGTTGGAATGCTACATACTTACTCAGAACACTAGTTGCTGGGGGATGAAGGCTCCCTCTTTGACCAAACTGTTCCGCTTCTCTACATCTCTTCCAGGTCCTGCTGAACCCAAGGCAAAGCCCCCAACCCCATACCTAATGGAGTTCCTCCTCCCTTCTTGCTTGTGCCACCTAACCCAGTTTCTCTTCATAGTTTTCCATTTCCCCTTCATTCTACCTTTTGCCTATAAATCTGTGCTTGGCTCTGTTGCATTCTATCTCTCTGGCTACTGGAAAGTTTTGAATAGTCTTTCTATCCATTTTGCACAAGTGCCTGGTGAGTTATTCTTTCTAATGAGAATTATGAGGATGTTGCTTTTGAATGTGTACTGGATGCTTGGCTCTTCTTTCTGATGCCCTGCTGTTTGATTGGTGCTCTTTAGGGCTGTGATTCCTTCATCTCTGGATCTTTGGCTTCAACCATCTCCCTGGCCAGGCTGTCAGAGTTATAGAAAAGCACAGGCTCCAGAACCTCAGCAGAGAGTGATCCCCAGGGCAGCACCAGCCAGAGGCTGTAGACACCAGAAATACTCTTTGACCTTTGGCAAATGTGGAAATATTTCCTCTCTGTTCAGGTCATGTGGTCCAGTGGCAATCAGGATGAAGGTCAGCTCTCTCACCTCTGAAGCAAAACTAAGGGGCCTTTGGAAAATGAGGTGTGCTAAAGCAAAATTCTCTGTCTTTTGCAAAGTCACATTTGCCAAGCATTGTTGGTTGTTATCCTCAACACCGCCCACACACATTCTAACCTCAGCACTTAGTGGGGAATTTTCTGAAGAAAGCAAAGGCATTTGACATGCTGGTCAACCAGCCAACTCTCTGTCTTTCCCACTGAAAAAACAATGAAGACATATTCAGTAAGAATCGCTACACCAGCAAATTAATAGTGAATTGTGGAGATATCTACTTTTAGCATAAAGGTATAGGTATATGTGGGACCTGAACAATGTTCAAACTTTAATACTTAGTCATTGAAAACTCCAGGCCTAATTGCACATTATAAATGAGATATTCTTTACAATGCACATTAATTGTAAATTCTATAGCTGCCAATAATGAAGAACTAAACATAATACTCTATATTTACAAAGCAGTAACATCAGTTGTTCACCACCTCTTGGTGTTATCAGAGCTCCTTTTTGAGCCTACAGAAGGTGCACTGGGAGTCACTACTCCTGGGAGGAAGTCAGGCCTACAACAAGTGCCCAAACAATGCTTTCCA
Organism: Hydrochoerus hydrochaeris; assembly: GCA_004027455.1. Taxonomy (NCBI): domain Eukaryota; kingdom Metazoa; phylum Chordata; class Mammalia; order Rodentia; family Hydrochaeridae; genus Hydrochoerus; species Hydrochoerus hydrochaeris. The sequence goes on along the minus strand of PVLA01018405.1, from coordinate 2,890 downwards.
AGTTAATACCAGATTTTAGTTAGGTAAGTGATTGGTCAGTGGGTAGACCTAAGTTCTACAGAGATGAAAAGACAACAGAACAGTCTGTAATTTGCCTGTAAGAATTAAAGACAGGTTTTTAAAATCAGTATTCTAGTGGGCTCCTCAGAAACATTTGTGAATCAATAAGTGATAAAGTATGTTTGCATCCTCATGATCCACAGGGCTGTAGACTGGCTGCATGTCCTTATTTATAAGGCACCAGATGGCATTCAAGGGGTGCATGTAAATGCAAAAGCCTTCAAAGAGCACAATTTAACCATGGGGGAGTAGGGCACAAAGGAAAATGCCTCTAAGCAAGGGGGGTGCTGACAGAGGGCTAAATTTCCAGGTCTGAGGATCCCAGCCCTGCTGAACCACGGGCAACCCCCAGAAGGTGCTTTGTACTACAAATGGCCAAGCTGGCTTTCCATACCAGCACAGGTTCAGCCAGACAGTAAACAGAGAGCAAGTGTAAAGCAAGCATGACACCTGTAGCAACACAGCAAAGAATGAACTGAGGCTTGGGAACCCTGCTGACTGCAGGAGAGGCCACCCAAGATAACAGAGCTGCTTCCACAGGGTGACCCAGGCCCTCAGGTCAGTAATAAGGTGGTGTTCTCGAGAGGATGGAGCATCAGGAAGCTGATGTTTGAGAAAGTATAGAGGCCCTTTTTTTGTCCCTGTCACAGTCCAGAAAGTTTATATTTATAATCACATGGAAACATTACTGGAACTTTAATCTAACATCTCCAGTGCAACCCATGGTGAGAATAAAGACACTAAGACATATTTACAATTAAGGGCAGCCTTGACAAACAGTCTACTTGTTATTTGCATCCGAGCAGTATGCTTAGTAAAATGCTCTGCTACCTTTAAATTGGTCACACAAGGTCCAGTGGATTGCACCCAATTCTAGATAGTGATCGTTGTGTCCAAGGGATTGTGCATTCAGCCTGTAGAAGACTACATGGCTACATCTCCTTGAATGCAGAACAATTGCTGCTACATTATTTCCATATACTGATATATACAGAGCTGGCTATGGTATTTCCTTCTTTCTTCAGTTGGCTCTAAGAAATGCAAATAAGTCCAACTGAAGTACCAATATGTAATCTTTGGGGTCATTCTCACAGTCTCCTGTTCCCTCTCATAGTGCTCTCTGTAAAAGATATGAGCACAACAGGATGGCAGGGCCACTCAGCTCCAGGAATGTCAACCGAGGGTAAGCCTCAAAATAAAGAGGATATGAGTGAGCAAGATGGCCGATCAGTGAGCAACAAAATACAAAGCCTCCCAGGAGAAACAACTCATTTGCAAGAATAAAACACCCTGGAGAGACCCAGACAGAGGGAGATGGATCCTCTTGACACAGGAAGAAATTAAAATGTAAAAAAGCTCATCAAATATGTCAGGACTACAACTAAAACAGCTAAAAATTACAGGACACAGCGTTTTCATTCATGGCAACCCACCAAGTTTGCAACAGCCTGAATCCATGCCAGCCGGCAGAGCTGCTCAAACTCGTTCTCACCACTACTCACAGGAACCACAGCAACACTGAAGTCAGGAGTTGGTGAGCCCAACAGAGAGCAGAACTGGCAAAGGGACCTTCATTAATCCACGGTCAGTGCTGGGAATGAGACCCCACCACCACAGGAAGGGCGTGACCAAATGGGCGACATGTTGGATTTGGACAAGAGGAACCTGAACTGGGTGCGACAGTGTCTTCAGTTGGTTCCTCCCTCCCAAGAGCAGATTTGTGGGATTTGCTTGGACTGGGCCACACCCCTGGCCAGGACCCAGTGAGCCATCCCAAACAGATTCCCTGGGCCTAGCAAGCACTAAACGGGTGAAGGCCCCTGAAGTTTGGTTGGCCCAGTGGGTAGGGGTAGGTATACGCAACTGCTGCTTACACCTCAGTGACAGGAGCAGGCAGGAGAGGGTGCAGGTCCCTCACCAGGGTGCTTCAGAGGAAACGAAGCCAACAGGGAAGGGAGCTTGGACCTGCACTGTAACCTGTGTGGAGGAAGCCAGGACCATGACAGGAGAGAGAGGCAGGAGGAGGCCCCCAGCCCAGAACCCTGAGAGCCCTGATCCAAGAGAGAGAAAAACAAGGGAGACTGAGGGCAGCAAACACACAACATCAGACATGGTTTCAATGGACATTAAGAGATAACTTTGGAACTTTGTAGATGAGCTGAAAACTGAAATATTAAATCAGGTAAAGCAAGATATGAGTAGAGTAATAAAAGAAATACTCTCAGAAAGCATCTCTCAGGATGATACAGACAGAAGAAGGGAGAAACACAAAAAAAGGAGAGAAACATTCAATAAAGAATATAAACAAAATATAGAATACATGAAGCAGATTCAAAGAGACTACCAGGAAATTAAAAACTCCATTGAAAGCTGGAAAAATGCCTTAAAAGAAACTAAGGATAGACTATCAAAACTTGAAGACAATTTTGCAATGTGTGATCATGAAAGGAAAGATCTCTTAAAAATAACAAGGAAACAGACAGTAACAATACAAAGGCTAGAAAATGATAAAAGAATCTACAATTTAAGAATAAGAAATCTGAACAAAGAAGCAGGAATACATATAGGTGAATTACAAAGGCTATTCACAGAAATAATTAAGGAAAACTTCCCAAGCATGGGAAAAGATAGTGACATTCAGTTATGTGAGGCATACAGAACTCCAGCCACCTACAACCAAAACAGAGCTGCACCCAGACATATAATAATCAAGATACCAGAAATCCAGTATAAAAACAGAATATTAAAAGCCATCAGAAAAAAGAAACAGATTACCTATAAAGGAAAGCCCATCAAGATCATGGCTGACTTCTCAACACAGACCATCAGA
>PVLA01018404.1:0-14618 GCA_004027455.1 Hydrochoerus hydrochaeris | reverse complement strand
AAAAAAAATACCAGGATTTTAGGAACAGTGGCAGAAAGGCCTCAATGAGTGGGGCAGGCAGTAGAATGAAGGAGAAAACTAGACAAACAAAGGCAGAAAAATAGCATAGCAGAAATGAGGCAGAGAAGGTTGGCTATAATCTCTAACATAGATGGCCTTGATACACTATATTGTTAATAGTGCACCAGGATTTAAAAACCCACATTACTCACACTACTCTGCTTAGATGTATTATATTCTGTTTCAGTCATTCTACCTGTACTAGATTTGAGGGCACAGACAGTAATCCCCAAAATAACAGGATATAGTACAGTAATCATCCTTAATTTCCTATTAACTTAATCTAAAGCTCTATAAAACCTACACTGTTTTACCATGACTGATTGTAATCGAATCTGGTTTGTTAGATCACTGTTTTGTATTGATAGATTTTATTCAAAGCTGTTATGATTGATAGTATTAATTCTGAGAGTATAGGCAACTGCACTGAAGATGATAAGATTCACTAGAATATCCACTGTGGTTTGATTATTATCTGCCTTTGAAGTTTTATACTGTCTACAATGTTTTATTTTTACTAATATTGTTATGTACTGCTCTACCCAATTATACTGATATATTCAATTATGCCTGATGATGTAGACAATTCTATTGAAGATAAGAAACAACACAGTAAACATTGTAGATCACCTTGTACTGTGGTTTTATATGACTTTTTGGTTTCATGTTTTTATAGGAATTTGTTTTGTTTTGTCTTGCTAAGTTTTGTTTTTCCCTCTAATACAGAAAGGATAGAAATACATGTCAAGACTCATGCATGCATAGCTGTTTACACTCTCACTGTTTGAATATCTACTTTGTATGCTTTAATTTTGTAACTTGAACAACTATTTCTAAGAGGACAGTATGTAATTTATCAACTCGTGATTTCTTATTGTTTATCTTTTTTTTCTTTTGAAATTCTGTATTATCTCTACCCTTTACATGCTTTTGTTTCTCTTTAAATAAAAAAAATGTTTTTAAAGTAAAAGGAGGAACAGAAAGTGCTCTAAAGGATGTGTTTATATTTAAGTGTGTAGGATTGATAACCGTGTTGCTAAGTTGTTATTGGATCATTGAACTTCTTTGCAGCCTCACTGTTTGAATGTCCACTCCGTATGCTTGAATTTTGTAACTTGAACAACTATGTCTAAGAAGACAATATGTAATTTATCAACTAGTGATTTCTTACTGTTTTTTTTCTGAAATTCTGTATTGTTTCTATCCATTTTTCTGTTTTGCTTTTTTCCTCTTTAAATAAAATTAAAAAAAAGAAGTCTAAAAAAAAAGTTAGCAGAAGAGAAATACTTTACATGAGACAGGGTTTCACTTTTTTTTGTTTTTTGTTTGTTTTTTAAAGATCTTAGGTGAATAAATGAACCTCAAAAGTCCTAACTACAACTTCATGGGGAAAAAAAAAGGATTGTGGAGTATTTGCCTTGCCATCTTGTTCTCAAAGTAGCTCAACATCACAACAGTTTGCAATCTTTGTTAGACACTCTTTTTCCCCACTTAACAAATGAGAAAGATTTCATGAACTTTTTCTGAGCAATAGAAAGGACCACCTCCTCTCTCCTAAGTGCTGTGTCAGCAGATTCCTGGAGCCTGCCTGGAAAAGCACTTGTTTCTACCATGCCCAATCTCAGAAAGATACTTCTCAAACTATAGTGAGGCAGAGCACAGCCATTCAATTATCCAAATATTACAAGTCCATAAAAGAACATCGTGCTGCAATTGGTTTCTTAATTTGAGTGAAGCAGCACACCCCTGCACCATTCCCCAGATCCTGAAATAAATCTCCATACATCTTCCCACTGAACCACCTTGTAAGACACATTTTTATTGGTTTGGAAAAAAAACCTTGCTGCACATGCAGAATAAACCAATGTGAACATAGAGCACCACAGAGGGACAAATAAGCCCTAAATTAAACCTTTCTACATCGATACTGAGAGTAGTAACAACAGATTATACATTTTGACTTTTTTGCTTTGATACAGATGTTCAGATTTCAATTTCCAGAATGCTTTCAAATGTCCCCAGCTGTTTTAATGTGACAAATGTCTTTCAGTGCCCACTCCACAAATATTCCAGTCACACTTAGCGGCATGCATTTATGTCTATGACCACTCAGAGAGTAAGTGAGGGGGAAAAAAAATCTAAACAAACTAAAACCCAATTGTGAAATCTATAAAATTCATGTCTACCCCATGTAAAACAGATGGTGGATTCTGCAGAAAGCATAAAGCAAAATGAGCTGTCCAGTTTAAAATTTGGTTGGAAGCTGCTATTTCTTGGTAGGGCAGATGGTGATAAAGCAAATCTCACACTCCGGTTTCCCCATACATGCACCTGTTTAGAGGGAAAGAGTATGAGAATTCACTTTCTTAAGGGGATCATAAAATCCCAGTGTAGACTGAGCTTACCCTCCAACATAGCCACTGGGAGACAGCAAGTCCTCAAACCTCAGAAAGCACCTAGATAGTGCAGGACACTTTCACTCCTTAAAAATAAATAGACAGACTTTTGCTCCCTTGTGCATATCACTTTAGTGCAGTTGACATGGGCTTTTTTAGAGGCCTGAGTTGTTGGTTCCATAAAGATCCTTAAATAGGCACTACTAATGAAACATTTACTCTAAGTCCTATGAGCCAATAGCTGCAACTGCCAGATAGGGAAGTCTATTCCACAGTTAAATAACTGCACACAATTTGTCCCTTAAACTAGTTCTCAGGAACACATCCAATCAACCTCATATTTTATTTTAATAATATACATGTATCATTTTTGTGGTCATTTATTACATTTCAATTTTAATTTTTTATTAGTACATGTTGTTAGTATGTAATATTTACATCTGTCTATGTATTTAACATATATTAATTATCTTTACTTCCTGCCCCTCCCTTCCCTCACCTTTCCTCTGTCTCTGGATTGCCTTCCCATTTGCAAGAGATCTATCTCTCTGTGATCTATTGCCTATCTTTAAAAAAATTATACTTTGACCTTCTCATATTAAATATATAATATTTAAGCTTGTGTGTTAGATTTATTTCACCTAACATTATAACTTCAAACTGCATTCATTTTCCGACAAATGACCTAAACTTATCTTTCTTTATGGCAGAGTATTACCTCATTACATATAATTCTTTATTCATTCATCTTGTTGATGTCATGTAGGCAGTTTCTAAGATACAGCCATTATGAATCGTTCTGTTGTAAACATACGCATGCATGTGTTACTGGAATATGATGTCTAATTTTGGGGGAGAGATACCCAAAAAGAACAGCTGGATTAAATAAAATTTATAGTTTGCACTTTTGGAGAAATCTCCAAACTGATTTTCATAGTGGTTGCACTAGTTTATATTTCCACCAAAATATAGAAGGATTCCTTGATTTCTTAATACTCCTTCAAGGAAATCGTCTTTCTCCCCAACATGAAAACTAGAGTGTGAGCTTGAACAGCCCATGGTTATTGAGATAAACCACATAGTAGTTACTTAGGTAAACAGCTGTTTCTGAAAGTCTTCTCTGTTTAAGATTAAAAGTCAGACTTAATGTGGGGAAGGCATTTGTGTCTCCTTCATCCTATAAACATTTTATTTTTGTCTAGATCGAACTTTATAAAAGAAGTGAGAAGAGATTCATTGTTTGTAATTAAGGGCAGCATGACAAAAGTCTAATAAAAATTCTGGACCCTTCCCCCAAAAGCAGCAACATCTACTTTATTTTGGTTTTGGGTTTTTGTTTTGTACCTGGGATTGAACTCACAACCGCGCACAAATTGAGCTAAATCCCTGGCCTGCAACACCCACTTTATGCAAATGACTGTCACACAACAGAAAGATACACAATGGAAGACCTCCAGAATGACATTTAGTTCTGAAGTTTTAACTTCTTCACAGCACAGGGGTGCATGACAAAAGTGATGATGATGGCATATTTTTTTTTTAAGACAGAGAGTTAGTTACATATTCAACACCGGTAATGAAATGTTTCTTACAATGAAATCATTATGCAAAACAAGTTAAATACTGATTTTGAAATGCAAAGTTGTTAGAACAAATAAAAAATACAAGAAATAGAGAAAGTCAAGAACATCCTAATTTTAGAAATTATATATTCATTTTGTTTCCTAGGAAAGAACTAAAAAGCATCAGAATGTAGATTTGCATCTTTGTATCAGGTTTATTTTGAATGAAGTTCTTCCTGGTGATACACAAACATGTCAAGAGGTAAGCTAACTTCTCAGAGTTTGTCTGAGAAGTGGATCTTTAATTCTTTGAAGGTGTTCTACGCCTATGTTGCTGTGTGCTTTCATTCAAATGAACTATGGATTTTAATAACTGTTTTCTGTCATTTAGTTAATGAATATTTTTCTGAAAAGTCACAACATTAGACCTGAATGAGGCTATCTCCCATATCAGATCTAATGGTAAGGGATTAATTTGATTCTAGTGTCATTAAATAGGGACTCTGGGGGCTAAAGTACCAACATCTGGGAATGGCCTCTTCAAAGAATTTGGATTGAACCAGGAATACAATCTAGGAAAAGCACTACCTCCATTTTAACTCCAGGATAGTTCATAATGGAAACTATGTCAGTTCAAACTTTTTAAAGGGGAGAAAATGAATTGTGAATAATCTTGGCTTCCCTTCTAAGGAAACACTTGCTATTTCTGAACCTCACTGAGATGTTTTAATGCAAAATAAAACTTTAAATAATGCTGATATCAACAGGTGCATGAAGAAAATTAACCATAGCATCCTTGCTTCAGACCACTTTAAGTGCCACTTCAGTGACTTCAATGGTGACAGCTGTTAAGTAACCAAATACAATGAATTGATACTAGTGGCATCTCAACATATCTTCATAATTCACAAGATGCTTATGGGATATGATCTAGTGCCCATTAATGTTTATAACTATGTTTAGATTTCTTTATTACTTCTTTTATTTATCCTTGCTCACAAATCTATTTTGTATAAATAAACCAACTAAAATGTACAATACATAGTACTCTGATTTTGTGTTTTTGATGTATTACTCTATTTTTGGCAATATAATTCATTCAGAAAATACGTACATACATTTTCTTCAGAGCATGCTATTCATTATAAAATAACTTTAGCTTGCAAGATAATTTTTATAGAAGAAAAATAAAATAAAGCAAAAATAAATTGAAAATTCTCTTCTTTTCAATGAATACTGTTTTAAAATTTTGGCTCACTTTGTTTTCTTGCTTTAACCCTTGAGAAGAATCTGTGATTATTTTTAGAAACTTGGTGTCAATCTTTGCATCCTAAAGAAATGCTAACTTGGAAAGTTCATTAGCCTTCCTTTGAACTAATTAAAGGATGGGGGCAGGGTAGGGAGAGACACTGGCATTAAATTCAGCAAATACTAGAATGACAGGTACTGCAAGCTACACTGTGATAAAGCTGCCAAGGGAAAAAAGCCCCTGTATTTCCCTTATTTTTCATTATTAGCAAAAAGAGACCTGTGGCATTTAAAAACAGCTTTCAACTGTTTCACAGTCAATGACTTAGCAACTGATCAGGGACTTAGGGAGCAGCTTTTCAATACTAATAACCTGAAGTAGAAATGTCAAATTTCGTTTTTTGGAGTAGCAAACGAATCTGGTTCACCAAAGAGCTCTCCTTTTCTTTAGAAAGGCTCCACAATGAATACATTAGCTCTAACATCTATTCTTGGATAAGCCATCTTGAGGTGGTCTGACTTTTGTTTTCCTTATTTTCACCAACACACTCCTTATCGTGATTAATGGCCTCCCGTTGGGGACATGGCAAATTTCCCAGCCCATTCCCTTGAGAATGCAGCACTACATGGATTTCTAAACGAAGCTAGATTAAAAGAGGAGGAGCATGAGCTATAGCGCCCCTACCCCGTAGCCATCAATTACATACAGTTATAAATCAAAGTTTTCTGCCTGAACAAAGACCAGCGTGGCAAGCAAACAAGGGTGTTCATGGCAAATTGTTTTGAGAATGAATAAAACTCTTGACAGAGAACAATGGAGTTAGGAAAGCCACTGTCAATATCACTCAAAAGTTTAGCTGATTTATGGAGAATTAGACATGGTGCACCAAGTCCCAGGAGGATTGATAGAGAAAACGGGGGAAAGAGCTAGTAGGAAACCAGATGAAGGTCTTCCTTCACCACAAGGAAGTTTAGCCAAATAATGTTTCTGTTTGTCTACATTTGACTCTTTCCCTTCAATCCCTGTTGTGAAATGTCTCACCTACCCTCGTGAACTTTTCTTCTACTCTTGGTCTCCTTGCTAGCAAAACTACTGCTCTTTGCAACCACACTGTGAACTATAATTTCAGGCTTACACCTTCCATTCTGTAACTACACTTACAAGAATCTAATTTTATTTGTTTCAAATACTGATTACATGCTCTACATAAAAATGTATTTTAAACGGAGAAACAGGAAACTATTGACTTCTGTGAAAACAAATGGAAATACCAACAGAAAGTAAAGCAAGCAGCAGGAGGCATGAAATTAAATAAATTCTGCTATGGTTTCTAGTAATATTTTCCCAAGATTTCTCATTTATCAAGAGGTTAGTCTTTTAGAATCAAATACAGTTCATAAAACATGCATTTGAGATAAAAAAGAATAATAAGCCAAATAAGAATAATCACCATTACTATGATAATTAACATTTACTGAGCACTTATGTGCAGGGAGTTAGTCAAAGCAAACACTATGTATTATCTCATTTAGTCTTCAGAAATAAACTTATGAGGCATTTATTCTTCACATTTTATGTAGAAGAAATGGTTGCATTAAAAAATTAACTTCCTAAGATTACACTGCTGATAGGTTACACAAGTAAAATGTGACTCATTTTGGCTCTGAACCCAGAAAGCTCTTGAATCTGCAATCTTAACCACCACATCCAACCTCACCTGTGGGGTAAATATCAGCACTATGCATCTTTCAAATCACTCAAACTTGATTTGGATAGGATTTAAATCTGAAGTTATCTTATTCACTAAAGCTTTCCTTATTTTGCTACCCTGCCTGCTATCTACTATGGATATTTCAATGCATGCTCTTCTGATGGGAACTGAAGAAGAGGTGAGCATATGATTAAAGACTGATTAGGATTCACCATTCCAATAGTCATAGGATACTGTCAGTGCATATGATATGGGACACTTGTACATCAGTGCCATTAAGAGATAAGGGTGTGTCTCTTACATTGTTTTCCCTTTCACCTAGAAGCTTGGATATGATGAACCCACTGTTTTCATTTGTTTGTTTTTGAGACAGGGTCTCACTCTGTAGTTCAGGCTGGCCTTGAACTCATAGCAATCCTGCCTCAGCTTCCCAAATGCTGGGATTAGAAGGTTGTGACACCATGTTCAGCTGATGAATCCAGTGTGAACATGATGACTGCTAACATGTTGAGATGGCAAAGCCACAGATGGAAGGAGCCTGAGAAACTGAATAATTACATGGAGGAGAACTGCTTTTAACCTGGAACACCACTCTAGTTTGTTACATAAAGAAATAAAATTCTCCCAAGTTTAAAAGCATTATATATCTTGGTCTACTTGTTGCAATACATTGGCCTACTGTGACTGAAGAAGTAATAGGGCTAATGAACTTTAGTCACATGTAAATTTAGATTAATTAGACTAGTGAAAATTAAAATTACAGAAATGGAGTTGAAATACATGTGGAATAGTTACAGAGTGGCTAGCTTAAAAACATACAAAATAAAAGGTAAAGCCATGTTTTTCTTATTTCATTATTTGAGAGGAAGTGAAGTCTTATCAAGACTAAGAAATTACATATATAGATATACAAAAGTGGTAGTATTTTTCTTTAGGTTTGTGTTCAAGAAAGAATAAAGAAGATGAATGTACTGAATAGCTTAATGTTTATTGAAAAATTGGCAGATTGTGAATGACAGCCTAGAACAAGAAAAATAAAGCAATGAAGAAGGTAAGGAAAAAAGACAGAAATGTTAGAGTGATAAAATACCAAATATTGTCTAAAACATGCTTCTTACCATTAAGTGTGAAGAATGATTTATTCAGATTTTCCCTGTTCTGTGAAATGGTAGATAAAAGAATACCCATCATCAAAAGAGAACAACCCCACCCCCAGACAAGTTCACTAACCTGAGAATGATTAATTCTCATTTGAAGGTCTGGAAAGTTTATGCTGTCATAGTATGGATTGGGGCTGGGCCCAATGGCCATTGGTAAAGGCTTGGTCCCCAGCTGGGTGCCAGGCAAACATGTGGAATCTTTAAGAGCTGGGCCTAGAGGGAGGCTCAGGTTATGGGGGTGTGACCTTGCAGAATTTTCTCCTTTCCTTTCTTCTTCTTCTCACCCTCTCCCTTTTTTTCCCCCTCTCTCCTTCCTTGTTTTTAACTTTCACCATTATGTGCTGCTTTGCAGCAGCTCCAATCCAATGAGTCCAAAGTATCATGAACTAATACCACCAAAACCATGAGCTAAACCAGACTTTCTTTTTATAAAGTGCTTAACTCATATATTTGTTCTATTGACAAAAAGCTGAGTAACATAAAGAACTTATTTTGTATTCTATAGATCATATTTGTTAAAGAAAATTCTGCTTTATTTTCACAATTCAAATAGACAATACTATTGCTTACCAAGGAATAAATCCCAACTGATAAAATAATCCAGTATTTTTGCCCTTTAGGTAGTATGTCTACAGTCCTTACCTCTTGGTGTCCTGCTTTTGGAATGATGAGTGCCTTATGCCATCTTTAAAATAACGAAGCCTATTAATCTATATGTTACAGATTACCCAATTTAAAGAATGGCAAGCTCTGATTTATAATTTCAAATTGAAAGGACAATATAAAGTGATTTCTTATCTGTCATGATCATTACATAAAACATACTATGACATGATGGTGAAAATGATTTTTAAAGAATTAAATCAATTTATGTTGTGAACTACACAAGTTTATAAATGCTCTTTTAAAAATATATTCAACATGAGTTGACTAAAATATAATTTAAAGTTAAGGTTAAAAATACAATTGGAAATAAAATCCATAGATTTGGGGAAAGAGTCTAAAAATCCTAAACAGAATATAAAAAGAAAAAATATAATACCAATATTAATTAAAAGAAATAACAGCAAAAACTTATCCTTTTGTTTTCTCATGAATCCTAAAAGAACAATTCAGACATTCATTTTTAGGTAGCATGTTATGGACTCCTCCCAATATGCCAGTAGTTTTCTAGTTATAAATAAAACTGTGAATAATTTGTTGTATATGGGAAAATTAATTAAGTGTAAAGAAAAAAATAAATGTGGATGATACACTTTTAGCATACTGAGCAAATGATTAAAAATAAAAAACTTTACCACTCTGTTATGACTTGAATAGCAAAAATTTTTTATATACTTATAGGTGCTGCCATGAAATGTTGATAGTTACCATATTTAACATACTGTTATCAGTAACTATGACACTGAACAAGACACACACTGTTTTTCAGATAATGGACAACCAAAAAATGTGGTCCTTGAGGGAAGGGAAACATGTTAGTGAGTTTCTCCAAAAAAACTTTCTAAACTGTGGCACAGAGATAAAATTCAAACAGAAAGCAGCAGCTTCTCTGGCCAGAAAAAGAGAAGACTGGAAATTACAGCTGGTGAGTTAGATGGAATCTGTGGAATAGTGTACCAAAGAAGAGAAAGATGGGTAGAATGAAAATGCTTCAGGGTGTACAGCAGTCTAACTGAGTCATTAGCCAAATGCCATCCAGAGGATGAGCCTGAGTCTTCCAGAGAATAGCTACTGGGAACCAGGAAATGACTGACAATTCATTAGGCCACATGATATTAGACGCTTGTTTTACGATAGATTCTCCTTACTGCTTCTAATAGCTAGCTAAAACTTTATAAAGGCCATACCTTAGAGATATGTCTACTAGCCAAACAAAAAGAGTTACTTTAGGTTTTCCTCACCAAAAATGTAAAGCAAGCTGAAATTGCAGTTACTTAATAGCCTACCAGAACAAAATTCAATTACCTTTAAAGGAAGTCAATGGAATCCAGACTCCCCAAAACGCAGCATATAAAATATAGGTATATATACATATTTAAATACTGTATCAGAGAAAACTTATCAAGCTAAAGTGAAATACTATCAGAAGCAAATTCAAGTATACATGAAAAAATAAAGAGCTATAGAAAAGGCGAATAATCATAAGGAATATTATGAGCAATCAAACACTATTTCTTGTCCTTGTTTGTTAATTTGACAAAAGACAAGTGATTATTTAAAGCAAAACAGGAACAATGTGCTCTCGAATTCATAACATAGTAAAAGCCACAGACATGGCAGCACTGACACAAACGACTTGAGGATTAAATTTATATATCACTGTAATGATTTTAGCTCTGTACTTGGAGACATATAATTTATACTGTAAATTAAAATAAACCAACTTGAGTTAAGATGCATTTTGTAACACCTAAAACAAGTACAAAAATGTAGAACAGGAATAGCTAATAAATATACAGGATAAAACACAATGCTAAAAGCTGGAAACAGAAATCTAAAACAAACAAACAAATCAGAAGATACAGTTTTTAAAGAACAAGTGAGAAAAAAGCAGTACAAGTAGCAGGATGATATACAAACCCAACTGTATCAATAACTACATTAAGGGTAAACAGAACACAATTCAAAAAAATACATTTTCAGATCATAGGAAACAGCAAGTCCCCCTGCAACATTCCTTACAGGTATAAATATTTTAAACTTTACATTTATACTCTACATTTAAAATATAAATATAAAGCTTAAAAAAAGAATAAAAATACATGTTGAAAATAAAAGTCTTAAGAAACAAGAAGTAACTGCATAAATATCAGCAAAGTAAACTTCAAGACAAAGAGTATTAGTAGAGTTAGGGATAATACATGATGATGAAGAATAAACTCATCAGAATTCCCAAATCATAAATGCAATATACACCTAAAAGGTGCTTTAAAATAAAAACAAAATGTAAGCAAGCATTAATGAAAGTAAATGGAAAAATAGACACATACAAGCATAATTTAAGATTTTAATGTCCCCATATCCTTAGTTGATAGAACAAGTAAATAAAAATCAGTATGAATTTAAAATACTAGAACATTACTATTGATCAATTTGACCTAAGTGATATTTAGGCTATAAAATATATATTATTTTCAAAAGTGTGAAGAATACTTATCATAAAATATTGTTAGATAACAAAGCCTGAATAAACATTAAATTGTGAAACATTATATGGAATATGTTCTCATACATGCTATAATGAGTGGAAGTTAAAAACAGTAAGTGAAACAAACCATTTACAAAATAACAACTGTTGTATAATTCTCTTCATATGAAACACCTACAATGATGTAAAATAGATTAGAGTTTTTCAGGGACTGGGGAAAGGAAGAGGATTACAGAATTTATACACAGATGAAAAACTTTTGGAAATAGTGGCAATAGTTGTATAACATTATGAGTATAATTAATGCCACTGAATTTTAGACTAAAAATAGCTAACATGGTGAATTTTACAAGGAAGAAATCACACCAAATTTACACAAACTCAGAAACATAAGTAGAAGCACACTGTATGACTCATTTGAAGCCAGAATGCTTCCGTTAAGAAACAAACAAAGATACAGTTGAAACACTTACAGAATAATATCCCTGATGGACATAGTCATGAAACTCTTAACAAAATTTAGCAATTGAATTCAGCAGTATACAAAAGACACTCCACCAGGCCTGAGGGTTTTTTCCCCCAAAGAAGCATTAAAATATTTCTAAAAGTCACTCAGTTGGCATCTGCATTAACAGAAGAAAGATAAGTTAACAAATGATCATCTCCGTAGTTATAAAGAAAGCAACGCACATTAAGGCAGAAATTTTCAGCAAACCAGAATTTGAGGGGGCAGTCTCTTAAACTGATAAAAGAAATCCATAAAAGAGCAGTTAGGATATCACTCATGGTAAATGAATACTATATGCTTTCTTCCAAAAACTGGGCAAAAGCCAAGAACGTCCACTTTGACCACTTCTATTCAACACTGTACAACAGTTTCTAGTTGGCTAAATAAGGTAAACAAAAACAAAGTTCAAGAAGGAAAAGGTAAATTGTTTTTTTTCAAAGACAATACAACTGTGATATATCCATAGAAATTCCTAAGATATTTATTTAAAAACTGTATATGTGAATTCAGCAAGATAGAAATATATAAGAAATGTATTTTCAAATATTACAAATGAGTAATTAGAAACAAACTATAATGGTATTGATAACAAAAAGAAACAACATGAAACAAATAAATTTAATGAATACATATAAGTGCACTGACAACTACAAAATATTATGGAGAATTTTAAAAGTCTAAATAAATACAGAAATATGCATGTTCAAAGCTTAAAAGACTTAACATTGTTATAATGTCAGTTTGTAATTCACAGATTCAACAATTTCAATCAAAATCTCAGCAGGCTTATTTGTGGAGTTTGACAAAATGATTCTAAAATTTTTGTGGAAGTACAATGAATATATAGTAGTCAAAACCATCATGCAAACACTCTACAAAGTTGGAGGACTAACATTTGATCACAATTAAAGTAAATAAGACAATGTGATATAAGATTTATTTATCAAAGTTTGTGAAAACTTAAGATATATGAATAATCAATGTAAGTCCCAACCTTACATGATAAAAGTAATTTATATTATGATAGAAATTAAATAATAAAATATTTCAGTCTCTTGAAAATAACATGAAAGTATGTTTGAGTCTTTTAGGTAAGCAAAAATTCCTTAGAACAAAAAGACTATTTTGTTTTGTTTTTGTTTTTTTAGGCAAGGTCTCATTAGTTGGCCTTGAACTCACTAGGTAGCCCAGGCTGGCCTCGAACTCCCAGTGATCCTCCTGGCTCAGCTTCCCAAGTGCTGGGAATTTGGGCATGTGTCACCATGCCTAGCAGAAAAGACTATTAAAGAAAAAATTAAAAAACTAGAATTCATTACACTAAAAATATTCTGTTTGTCAAAAAGTTTAAAAATTAATTAGAAGACCATATACAAGATATTTTATATATCTATAGGTTTATATATATTGCATATATCTTACAGTATTCATTGTAGAATATAAAGAAACACAACTCAATAATAGTCAAATAATAATTAATAATGAGAAATTTAGTGCTTCAGCCAATTTTGCAGGAGAGTTAGGAATAAATAATAAGCACATTAAAGAGTTAGCTTCATTAGTTACTAAGTATATTCAGATTAAAATTAATGTGAGCTATTTCTTCCTACAAAAAACATGACTGTAATTAAGAATGACAACCTCACATATGAATATGAAACAACAAATGCTCTCCTTTATCATAGACTGTATTGTATAATGTTAAAACCATTCTGTAAAAATCTTGGGTAATTTCCTATAAAGTTAAATACAATGTAGACCTGACCTACAATCTAGAAATTCCACTCCAAGACAATCACCCAAGACAAATGAAATGAGATGTCTACAAAATTTTGTATGAAACTGTCATCATAACAGTTTTAGGCATAAAACCCCCAAAGAGATGTGATCAAAAGTTCATCCACCTAAGAATAGTAAATTAAGGTATATTAATACAATGGAAACCCCATTACCAGTAAGAAGAACAGAGTACTGAAACATTACAATAACATTGTTAAATCTTACAAACATTACAGTACAAAAAGATGCATAAAAGAAGGAAGGGATGGGCCCCTCCCAGCAATGCCCCCAGGTAGCCAGGAGCTATTGTGTGTGAGCTGCAGGCCTCCATATGTAGGGAGCAGCATGATAGCTTCATGGCTGCAGCTCCATCTCTCCCTCCTGTGGGCATCCAGTGCGTCGGCCTACATTTCCCAGGATCCTCTTGCCCCACCCAGGAAATGACAGCGACCCATCCGTAACTTCTTGCCCCTGCTTCTTTATAAGCCAGGAACATTGTTCAATAAACGAGGTTTGATTGGGAAACTTCAACTTGCCTCCGTCTCTCTCTCTCTTCACCCTGCCCCCACCCCGTTTTCCTTCCTCTAGGGGAAAACTCACGCATTGGTCCACAGGCCGGATCAAGTGGCGCCCAGCGTGAGGCCCCAATATGAGGAGGTCAACGAGGGATCGTTCACAGAGGAAAAGCCATGGCCACGGTAGCTGGGGGGACTCCGTCCCTGTGATCTGTACAGATGACTGCCTGACGTCTCGTCCGAATCATGGTAAGTGAATGTAATCGGCATGGGTCAAGCGTTAAGTGAACACGAATTGTTCATTGCTGGCCTTAGTAAGGCCCTCAAAGCAAGAGGGATAAAGGTTAAAACTAAAGATTTATTGCAGTATTTTCAATTTATACATAAGGTGTGCCCCTGGTTCCCTCTGGAGGGCTCCATTGATACTAAACGATGGGAAAGAGTAGGTGATGCTCTTAAAGATTATTATAAAACTTTTGGTCCTGAGAAGGTACCAGTAATTTCTTTTTCATATTGGACTCTAATTTCTG
>PVLA01018403.1:0-14618 GCA_004027455.1 Hydrochoerus hydrochaeris | reverse complement strand
GCCATTAATTTCCAATTTCAGTGCACTATGGTCAGATATTATGCATGGTATGATTTCAATACCTTTGCATTTACTTAAGAATGTTTTATGGGATAATATATGGTCTATTTTGGAGAATGTCCCATGTGCAGCTGAGAAGAATGTGTATTCTGATGTGGTTGGGTGGAACACTCTGTAAATGTCTACTAAGTCCAATTGCCTACAGGTATGATTCAATTCTGTTATTTCTTTGCTGAGTTTTTGTCTAGTTGATCTATGTCTTTGTGACAATGGGCTGTTAAGATCCCCTGTTATAACTGCATTCTTGTGTATTTGGTTTTTCATGTCCATTAGTATCTGTCTTATATAGTTGGGTGCTCCTGTATTTGGTGCATATATATTTATAATTGTTAGTTCTTCCTCTTGAATTTTTCCACGAACAAGTATGTAATGACCTTCTCTATCTCTTTTAATCATTTTAGGTTTGAAATTCATGTTGTCTGCAAATAGAATAGCTATCCTTGCTTTTTTCTGGGTTCCTGTTGCATGGAATACTGTTTTCCATCCTTTGACTTTTAATCTATGAGTTTCTTTTTGGGTCAGATGTATTTCTTGTATACAGCATATTGTGGGATCCTGTTTCTTGATCCATTCTGTCAATCTGTTTCTTTTTATAGGTGAGTTGAAGCCATTTATATTTATGGATATCACTAATATGTACTGGCTCGACTGTGCCATGTTATGTTCCAGTTGCTTCTTTCTGCTTTTCCTCTTATTTAATTGCTTATCCTACCTGGTGGTTTCTTTCTGTTGTTGTTTTTGGGATTGTGGTCATTTTTATCACTGTCTAATATGTCTTTCAGTACTCTTTTTAGGGTTGATTTGGTGGACATGAATTTCTTTAGTTGCTCTTTGTCATGGAAGTATCTTTTTTCTCCATTAAATTTGAATGAAAGTTTTGCTGGGTACATCAGTCTGGGTTGAAGGTTTTTTCTTTCAGGGCTTGAAGTACCTCACTCCAAGGTCTTCTTGACTTGAGGGTTTGTGCTGAAAAGTCCACCATGATTCTAATGGGCTTTCTTTAATAGGTGAATTGTGTCTTTTCTCTGACAGCTTTTAGTATTTTTTTTTATGCTGTATGTCTGAGATCTTAATTATTATGTGTCTGGGTGTGGGTTTATATTGATTGTGACTGTTTGGTGTTCTATATGCCTCACTTAACTGCATAACAGATTCTTTCCCCATGCTTGGGATATTTTCTGCTATTATTTCTGTAAATACTTTATGTATGTCATTTGCCTGGAGTCTTTTATCTTCACTAATGCCCATTGTTCTTATATTGTTGTTCTTGGCATCACCATGAAGCTTCTGGATTGTCATTTCATGCTGCTTTGTTATTTTTAAAAGTTCTATTCTTTCCTGGTCACTAATTGTGATTCTGTTCTCAAGGTCTGAAATCCTATCCTCAGCTTCCTTTAGGTGCTTTTGCATACTTTCAGTAGAATTTTTGTTTTTTGGATGTCTCTTTGAGTTTATTTCATGAATTCTGCTTGTTTTCTATATTGTTCATTCAAAGTTTCAATTAGTTTCCCATGCTTATGTACTTTTTTCTCTATTTCTTCTTTAGCTGCATTCAACAACTCCTTTACTAAAGTTGTTACTTCTATCTTTACATGGGAGAGTACTTCTAATTTGATTTCCTCTATAGCCTGATGGAGTTTTTTATTTCACTCACCATCTTTTCAGAGATTCCTAGTGTGTTACTTTTGGGGTCCTCTATTTCAATGTCTCCTATACTTGCTTCTGGTGAACTATATGTTTGAGACTGCATTTTGCTTTTTCGTTTTGTCATTTTCACTCTGCGTGATGTTTTCTATGTGTAGGAGGGGATCACACACACTCTTTCCTGACACACCAAAGTCTTACAGTTAGTTGGAGGGAGCTTTACTACTGGCCTTATTTATCCACTGTACACCTCTATTTTAGGGGTATACTCACCACACTGATACAGTTAATCCACTGCAGTCCAAGTTTCACCGCCTGGGAGCAAAGTTCCAAATTTTTTCCACACTAACTGGAACCTGCTGCGGTCTTCTGATGTTCCAGGTGGGAGGATGGGCCCAGCAGAAGCAGTCCAGGGCAGTTTTCAGTCTGGGGCAGGCTCCTGAGATGTTCCAGGTGGCAGGGTGCACCCACAGGGGAGATTCCAGGCAGCTTATGCCAGACGCGGGCTTCCTCGATGTTCCCGGTGGCAGGTCGGGCCCACGGGGGAGGTTCCAGGCAGCTTACGCCTGATGCAGGCTTCTGCTACGTTCCCAGTGGTCTAAATTGTTTTCTTTCATAACAGATTCTGATTTCAGCTTGTGCAAATATAATCACCTTTCATTGCTCTTTGACTTTGGTTTTACAGCAGCTGCTTACTGGTTTAGACTTACTCATCAGTGATAAGATGTGAGCCATACCTGGAATTCCAATGGAAGATTTCTCTTTGCTGCTCTAACACGCAATCATTTTTACATCTATGACTTCCAGCTTAATTTAAAGTGTTTGTTGCTGACGGAAATGGCCTTCGCTTATGCTGGGAAGCCTTTTGCTGAGATCTGAGACATTTGTATTTACAGAATGAATATTCTAGCTTGGATGGACAGTTATTTTTATACCATTCTTATGCTGAGAGCTAAATGGGAAATAAATCTGCAAAAACTAATATGCAACTTCACCACCTATGGCAACTCATTTCAGCATATAAATTTGTTTTCTTTTACCTTCGACATAAAAATCCTTTGTAAGTCTCCCTTGGTAGTATCCAAAATTGCATGTCTGATCTTTTATGCACCAATCACTCTTGAAAATACCCCTGCAATTTCAGTGCTATCAGGAGCAGTTACTGTCCATATTCTATGTAAAGGACTAATGGAGCAACAGGAATAAATATTATGGCAATTATTACTATGAGTTTTTATTTTAAGCAGCAAAGCTTAAGATTTCTATGGAGACACAAGTACATCGAACTGTATTTTTTATGGTCACATCTAAACTGGGCAATAATAGCATATCAATAAACTTCAATTATACTCAAGAAAATACTAAAAGTGAATCTCAAGTGATGCTCAATAAAATCTACAGGCACATTAGAGTTATAAAGAGCAGTGACATCCATCTGGTATTTTTCGGTGACTTCTAGTCAATTACAGCATTTCATCCCGTGTAATCCCCTTTTATCTGCAGTTCCTGCTGGTGTGGTAATTCTCGCTCTGCTACATCTGCAGCTTGCCTGTGAATTTTTATCGCCTGCGAGTCAGTGTGTCCTTTCCTGCCCCTGGATGCTGCTGAACTGTATTTGTTGAAGATTTAATTGCAACGTAGCATAAAATACAGATTTAGAGATGCACAGGAAATAAGTGAAGTGATTGGCAACATATTAAAAAGTGGGCACACTTTGAGGTAAAACAGTGTATTCCAGTCAAAGTATTGATTGCATGAGGGCATTGGATTTGGAGCTGCAAAGCTGCTTTGCCAAGGTGAAGAGTAAACAAAGGAAAATAAAAACAAAGGAGCAGAATCTACCCCATCCGATGATGATCTTTTGGCAAGGAGATTTTGTATACAGGTTTTAAATAGAGTGGTGCCTCAGTTCACAATGTTGATTCTTTCCATGATTCTGGTCACAAACCGAGTTGAATAAGAACTGAATCAAATTTTCCCATAAGGCCAACATTGAACCTAAGCATTGCATTTAATTCAGTTCTTGGTCAATATGAGAGAGAGAGAGAAGAGAGACAGAGAGGGAAGGAGAGAAAGAAACAGTGTTTTATGTGTGTATATGAAAATGCACAAATATATAAATATTATATTCATATCATGTGTTTATATAAATGTTATAAAGTATATTTTGTATTTTGGAAAATGGAATGTATTTTTTCAAAAGTCACTTTTTTGTTTCTTTTGTACTGGGGATTGAACCCATGGCTTTCACATTAAGCAGTAACTGCAGCTTTTGTTTAATTTTAGTTATTTGGAATCAGGATCTTACTAAATCACTAAGTTGCTTGGACTGGGCTTAAACTTGTGATTCTCCTGTCTCAGCCTCCCAAAGTGCTGGGGTGACAGACAGGTGTCATCATATCCTGCTAGGCTCTACTTTTTAAGGTAGTTTTAGGTTGACAGCAAAATTGAAAGGAAGGTACTGAGATTTCCCATGCACAGTACCCTCTATCACCATCTATTCCCAGGGCTCCTCCATGTCAACATGTTCTGCCTGGGGTGGTCCCTTTGTTACAATAGGCAAGTAACCCAGAGATGTCATTGTCACTGAGGTCTACAGATGATGATATGTGATCACATCCTGGGTTTGCCATGTGTGTGATGCCACGTGTCCACCATTACTGTATCACACAGAATGCCTTCACTGCCTGACACACCTCTGTGTTGTGTCTGTTCACCACTGCCACCCCAGCCACCAATCTGTTTGATTGTCATCCTGGTTTTGCCTTTTCCATCATGTCCTGCAGCTGGAGTCCTGTAGCATGATGCAGACTTTCCAGGTTGGCTTCTCTCAGTAATATTCACTTCAGAGTCCTCCAGACCTTTTCCCGTTTGAAGTTTGTCTCATTTTCAGAAGAATTTTTGAGTGGTAAAACCAAGTAGACTAGTTTGGTTTGTGTGAAGATTTATTTTAATAAAATAGAGAGTCAGAAATGGCTTGCATGTTGCAATTTCTGCACCTCTGTCCTTTTTATGTCTTTGCCTTCAACATAAAAATTCTTCGTATACTTTTTCCTCCTTCTTGATACTTCTTCAGTACTGCACTCTATTTATTCATGACTCATATTCTATTCCTCCCCTGCCCCCATGAAACCCAGTTTTAGAAGTCATAGGAAGTGCTCATTCATTCATTCATTCAGTCACTCACTCATTCATTCCTCAGGTTGTCAGGCAACCTGCAGAGCAGAGCAGGAGGTGCGGAGGAAGGGAGGCCTTAATCGGGACCCTCTCCCGCTGGTGTTTTCTGTGCACCTCACGTGTAAACCTCCCCTTGATGGAGACCCTACACCCTCAGCTAGTTGGGTTGGACTTGTGACCAAGTCTTTCTGGGTCCCTGAAGTCCTGGGTACCAAACACAACTGCCAAAATGGCATAAAAGATACAGGTACACGTACGTGTGGCTGCTTTAATTCATGAATAGAAAAAATGGGTGTTTATTTGAAATTTTATTTCATTCTGTATTACTTACTTTTCTTTATATTGAAACTATGATTTATACAAAACAATAATAGTTACAACTTAATAGTTGTACTAATTAAACAAAAGATATATGTGAGAAAAATATAACATTTCAAGATTATTTTTCCTGCTCCCCATGTTAACTCTTATTGGGTAGTAAATATTTTATTTCTATATATGATTGTGTATTCTCAAGATATAGAAGTATGAGACTAAAAAAAGAATGAAAATACAAGAGAATCAAATAGATAATCACCACTATTCAAAAGGAGAAGGATAATAGGTTGCTTTCTGCTCCATGGTAGGATGTTTTCTCTTTTTCTGTTTCCTTTAGTGATGCTACTTTTATGATCTGCCCACAACCATCAGAACCCCCTTCCTGTCTTTGACATTGTGGCAAAATGACAAACAGTCACACACCAGCTTTACTAACTAGCAGCTCTCCTCTACTCTGACCTATGTGGCATTGATCCCTATGTGAACCTAACATGGTGACATCCAGTTAAGAATCTTCTCAACTGAAGCATTTGAGTGTAAAATCCTTAGGACTTGATCTACTAGGAAGGGTAGATGTCGAGGCTCTAGATTAATTTTCATCTCTTTCTGAATCTCCATTCACTTTGTGTTTATAAGGATGATCTGCTCTTTTTGAGGGAAAATGATCCTACAGTTCAGAGATAGTTTGGGCTTTTTAACTTCCAAATAAATTATAGTCTCAGTAAAGAAACAGAGGGTCTCAACTGTTTAAACTGGCTACACTTTTCTGGAATTTTTTTTTTTTTTTTTGAGCTCTGAAGCAGGTTTATTTGAAAAGAAAGTCTTTGCTCTTCTGAATGACTTTTAGTTCCAATTTACACTCAACAGCAGACAACTGAGCAGTCCGTTTGCCCTTTTTAGGGTCTTATGGCCTCTTCCAAAGTCATCACCCAGTTTTTGATAAATGGCACACAGATGTCTGTTTTATCATAACCGTTTTTCCTATTTTCATCCTGAGGTATTTGCAAATTAGACAAGGGCATTCTTTCTGTTCCTGTCTTTGGATGTATGACTTTACGATGGTATATGGGATTTTAATTTAAATTTTTTTTTTTTTTTTGTCTTTTTGAGACAGAGTTTCACTATGCAGTTCAGGCTGGCCTTGAACTCACTTTGTAGACCAGGCTGGCCTCAAACTCACAGCAATCCTCTTGCTTCAACCTCCAAGTGCTGAGATCACAGGCATGTGCCATCAATGGCTGATACCAAAGACAGCATCTTGTAGGACATATTTTAGTAAGTGGTCTCTGGTAACTTCAGCCAGAGGTCTTATTGTCATCTTTGCATATTTTGAGTCAGTTGAGAAGTGCCAAAACTTTCATTATGAATGCCTCAACCCCACAGAAAAGCAAACCAAACCTCTTTTTAGCAATGCTGTGTACATGTGCACAGGACACTTGGCATTTTCTTCTTCATTTTTTTTTGAGCTAAGAAGTTTGTAGACAGAATGAAATGTGCTCAAATTTATTTCTGCACTGTTTCCTGAATATGCAGGCAGATGAGCAAAGTCTAGTTTGAATTTGAGCATGATATCAACAGTCTTCTGTTTTATATTTCATTAAAATCTTCCTAGGTATCAAGCCGTTGATTTGACACTCTGTTTTTCAAATAAAAGTGTTTGAGATCTAAGAGGACATTTCTGTGTTGCTGTGATTCCACACATCATTTGCTTCACTGTAGAAAATATGATTGCTGGAAAGATCTGACAGAATTAGCTCCACATCACAAGAGGCTGACATGTCTGCTATCAAAATTCTCTGCTTGGCGTATCCATGGAACACGCTGGCAGCAGCTCTGAATCGGGAAAGGGACTGTCCTGTGTTTCATTGCTCATAGGAGACCCATGCAATTACCTAAATTCGTTCTTGGTGTACGCCCAGGCTGATTTAGTCCCTGCAATTACTCACTGGACATTGATGTTTTTTAGAGGCGAGATGAGATAATTTAGGATTGATGCAGAAATACTGGCTTGTTTCACTCTGCACTGGTGAGATTCAGTGTCTAGATATGCTCTCATATCCCTTTCTCTATAGTAACCCCAAATGCCTTTCCTCAGATAATGCATTGTTCTCTCTTTTGGTTCTTTGTCTCTTTAATCCAGCCTACAGGTCCTCCCAGGTGCTATTGAAATTCAGAATCCTTTGTGCCTTCTTGTTAGTAACATTCTGGGCCCTGTTGGTGTTGGTACTGTAATTATTTTCATTTCATTATCTGAACTCCTAGAAAACCTGGCTTATCCCAATAGGACTGCTCAATTCTAGTTAAAGACTATATTAAATATTAACATTGTTAAATATTAAACTAGCAACATCATGATGCAAGGCCCCATATAACCCACAGGCAAAGGAGGGCTGTGAAGACTCCCAGTTACAACACACTTGAATGGCACGCTTGATTCTGTCATTTGAGGTCATGCAAAGTCAGGTGACTTGTAACTGTGAACCACAAATCAGATTGCTGAGTAGTCAGGGGAAAAATAGTGACTGCAGATGTGCTAGGCTGACCAGCTTTGCTCTTCCTATTTGACATTAAGAACGATATAGCTTTCAGATCTTATTTTTCTTTGACTCATCTTATAGGGTTTGTATGTTTCTTGCCAGGTTTCTGAACTCACTACCAGAGACCAGGATCCTGGAGAGAGGTTTCTTGGACATGGGACTTTTATTGTCAAAACCTGGGAAGTCCTGGGAAGACCAGGATAGAAGTTCACCTTCCAAGCCACTCATTCTCTGGCAGCCTAACTCAGTCACAAGAACCTAACAGCAGTGAACCTGTGAGTAGTTGAGGGCTCAGGAAAAGAAAGTGTGTTTATGAAGTGCCTAGTGAGATGGCTGTATTTGTTTTATATGTTTAGCTAATTCCTATTTTTTAGCTCTTATCTCAGATGTAAGATTAGCTGAAAGTCTGAACATGCACAATTGGCCTTCTTACCCTCTGATAACTGCTACGTATTCCCCTTCCTACTGTCTCCTCTTTCTTCCAAATTTCCACCACTTTCCTCTTCCTTCCCTCCCTTCCTCTGTTTCCTTTTACCTCTTCCTTTTTCTTTGCTTTCCCAATTTGCTGTGTATCAACTATCAGTCATAATCACTGCTAAGAATCTATGTTTACTTTTATAAGAAACTGTCAAATTGTCATTTTGAATTTCCACCAGCGATAAGTGAACGTTCTTGTTCCACATTCTTGCCAGCATTTTGCATCGTCAGTATTTTTAGATGCTAGTCACTGTACTTTAACAATGACTTCCAATGTTTCACTCATCTGTACAGTTTTAGTAATTAGCATACGTCATACCACTGCTGGAATGGACCAGTACGCTATAAACAGAAAGAGAAAGTGAAGTTTTATCCTTTAGGTCTTTGTGATTCTTTCATTATCAAAGCTGGTGCATTTGGTTAAGGATTTTATTTGAAAGGGATTGGAAGCACAGTTGCCTGACAGAGTAAAATGGGTGGAGCATCATATCGGGACAATAAGCATTGGGAAGGACCGTGGCAATATGCAAACTCCATCTTTTCCCCCAGGTTTTCTAAAGTTTTAGGTTGAGCCAGAAAATTTATAGGAAAACTTCCCGTTTGCATATGTTAGCAATCAACTAAAAAAATTAAAACACTGTATGGGATAGATAATACCTGTACATGGGCTAGTTTGGAAAAATGCATTACTGGTTTTTAATGTTTCTCAAGTTCTCATAGTGGGGCATACGGGTATTGCATTCTTTAGAGGCTAACATTTTGGTCATTATTTGATTATTGTATCTTATTCAAGGTTATCTCAGATAATCAAAATGAGTTTGAACTGTTGGGCATAGGACTAAGGAGGGGGGAAAAATCAGCATGAAGATTCTGTATTAGAGAAGAAGCCAGAAAATGTGGCTTTCTGCCCAGCTAAAAGTTTCTCTTAGGGAACAATATTTAATGGTTGATTATTGGATCCTCTGTGCACATGAACACCCTAGGCAAAGACACCAGTGAATCCATCAGCTCATGTTGTTACATAGGCATTTAATTTCAGCTACTGCTTTGTTGTCCATAAGGGAGTTTTGGTGTGTGTGTGTGTGGGAGTCACAGATGCCACCAAGATAGGACTAAACATTGCAATTGCATTTTTTATTTGTTGACTTCTTGCTCACCCTCCAGTGATGTATTTAAAAATGTTCATAATCTATGGAAAGAGGTGAAATCATCTATCACATGCAACAACCTGGTAAATATTTCTAAATATTCTGCTTCTTCTTATGAGGGTGTAAAAATAACTTCACTACTGATTGCATATTAGCAATTAATATAAGTTTGGAGAAGAAGACAAGAAACCCAGGGCTCTAAAAAGTAGCTCAGCTTCTGCACAGAAATGTTCCTGTTAAATTTGCTCCCTGTCTTTTCGACGTGCTTGGCTCGCTTTGGTTTCATTACTTTTCTAATAAACCCCGAAGCGGTGCTTCCACCGCAGCCAGACACACTCTCATCACTTTATCCTGCGAGGAATGGGCAAGCAGCGAGCGAAGCACTCTGTTGGTAATTTTAATTAGAATAAGGGGGCTCCCTGGGCTGGTGAGCCAAGCTAGTGAGAGCCCCTGAGGAAGCTGTCTGACCCTCCCACGGGTCAGTCAGTTTCGCTTAGATCAGTAGCCACAGCTTGTGTCTCCAGCTCTGCACACTCACCCGGAGCACGCGTCCCTTCCTCACTAAGGAAGCAGAGTGCGTCAGTGCAGGCGCATCTCCACTCCTGGCCAAAGGGCTCAGCCGAGCAGCCTGGCTGCAGTCTGCTGTCAGTACGTTTTCTGGGTACCCAGAAGAGAACATTACCCAGACAGGATCCCATTCCCTGTCTGGGTGACAATTGACCTTTAGAGCTTGACCTTCAGAGCCTTAGCTTCATTATCAGGGGGTCGGCAGTTAGGATTTATGATACCTTTTCTGATAACTCTTGAAATACCAAGAGCCGCAGAAACCCAAAACAGCATGGGCCCCTCCGCTTCCTCTCTGTAGAAATAATCTCTGGTCATGGGAATAGTGTTAAATGAAACTCCACATTCTATTTATTTCAAGAAATGATATTTTGGTATCATTCCAACTTGGTGCGATAAGTGAGTGCAGGTGTTCAAAAGCTCACTTCGAACCGAAATCCACACTTCTCCACTGATTCTCCTCTGGAGCCGTTCAGACCCAGAGGCCCACAGCTGGGCTGCAGCTTCTGGTTCTGGCTCAGGCTCTTTCTGTTGGCCCCATTCCAGCATCTTCCTGGGCTTTCACTATTGTGCTTTTACATAATATTTTCTTGAGCATTATTTCTTCAGCATAGTAGCATTAATACTATTAAAATTTATGTTTAGCAATCACTGAGGCTATTCTAAAATTTCTAAACTGCACCATGGATATGAAATGGAAAACTCTGCAAGATGGATGATCTGGTATCTCCAACAAGTCCATTGCTAAGGGAAGAGGGATGTGCACACACATTGTACCTTCTTTCTATCAAGTCTTTTCTTTCTCTTCTGCAAATAGAGTTGGTTATTTTCCTCTCAAATTGGTCTTCTGCATTAACATATAGCCATGCCATTATTTTTCTCATCTTAAAAAATATTTAACTGGGTCTGACTGAGCTAAATTTCTTTACTCTTCTTGGTAGCAAAATTCTTTCTTTAGAGTGTGTATATGCGAATGTGTACATATTAATACATGTTTGTGATACATAATGGATACATTCATCTTGGGGTATTGGTACATAGGTTACTGGGTTTCAGGGTGCTGGGGAGTCCTAGAGGTATTTTCTAGATTCTTTCTGCCCTGCATAGAGAATTGGTCAAGATAAGTGCAAAAGGCAGCAAGGTTTTATGTTTATTAAAAGTAGAAAAAGAAACAGGCTCTGCGGAGTGAGTGGGGACCAATTAAATGTAGGGGAAAAAAGCATATTCTATAGGGTGACAGTGGAGCACTGTGAAACAGAGAACCCAGTGACCAAGAGATCAGTGGGGATTGTCCTTTGTATCTCCCATTCCTCAGGCTGAGGGCAGGTTTAAACACCCTATCAGAAACCTGCTTGGATTCTTAGGAGAAGAACTGAAGACGGCAGTCTTTGGTCATAGGTGGAGGACTTGGGATTGGCAGGCCTCTTGTTCATACCCTCACTTCTTTCTGCCTGACATGCTTATATGCATCTTAATCTTTTTTTATTTCCCCTTCTCCATACCTCCCTCCCCCTCAATGTTTGTGTCTAATTGCCTCTAATTTCTCTCTGCTCATTCTCTCCAGAAGACAATTCGAAACAGATTTTTCTTTGCGTCTTTGTAAGTTGTTCTGTGAAAGACCTTGGTGATATTACAAAACTTAGTGGTCAATCTCTGGTCTTATCCCATATGACCTTTCAGTAGAATCTGACATTTGCTTATGTAAACCCTGCTTTCACCTGGCTTTCCAGGACATAGCTTCATCTCATTTCCTGCTGTTCTGCTGGCCGCTTTCTCCTTCATTGTTTTTCTGTTTTTTTTTTCCTTTTCCTGACCTCAATGCACTCTCTTTCTCAAGGCTCATTCCTTGGTGCTCACCTCTTTTCTGACAATGCTGCCTGCCATGAGAGGGTCATCCAATTTTTGTCTTTGAATACTGTTTCCATGCTGAGGACTCCTGAATCTTTATCCCTAGTTCTACCAATTCCTATAAATCACAGGCCCTTATCTATAGCTCCACACTTGTCTTCTTGCTTGTGGATATAATAGACACCTCGAACTTAATCTTGTCCTGAAACTGAACCTGTTTCCTGCGATAACCAGCTCATCCTCCTCTTAGTAGCGACTCCGGCCTTCTGATTGCCCCATGTTATTCTTTTGCTTTTCCCATAATCTGATTTCACAGGAAACCTTATTTTGGTTCTGCTTTCCAAACATACCCATAATTTCACCACTCTTCCCCACCTACTGCCTCTACTCTGATCCAAGTCATTGTTCTGTTTCACCTGGATTTGTGCATCTTGCCTTTTTTTTTTTTCTTCCTACCATTAGATTCTCAACCCAATAACCCTGGGGATCCTACTAAAACTCAGGTGGGCTCTCTCTTCTGACCAAAACCCTCCATTGGTTCTCACCACACTCAGTGCAAAAACCAAAACACCTCTCTCTGATTTACACAACCCCTAGTGATGTACGTAAGTAACTCTCACTTCATCTTCCAATGTCCTCCCTCTGTCTCACTACCTCTTTGTGGCCTTGAAAATACCTGAAGACACTTACCACTGCCCTTACCTCCTTTGCTTTCTTACTAGGATTAGAAATTCTATGAATTTATCATGGTTCTTACTCTGTGGAGTCCCTGCTCTAGGACAGTATCTCACACTAGACAGGTAGGCTCTGAATACTTGTTCAATAAGCAAGTAAATTATTCTTCTTATATTTTTAAAGAGGCATGTTAAAATGTAAAGGTAATTACTTAAAGAATAGAAATAATGGATGTAATTTCTGAGTGATTAGGGAGTAAAAATGGAGTAAAGAAAATTTTACCAATATGAGACAGAAATAAAAGGGGTGAACAATAAACTGAAAACCAAAATAGAACAGCAGAAAGGAAAAACATGTCAGAAATCACAATCTATGTGAATAACACAACTATCACATTGAATTAAAAATCCAGTTATGTGGTGTTTACAAAAGGCAAATATAAAACCAAATGATGCAGACAGATTGCAAATAAAGGGAAAAAATTATGTACTAGGAAAATGTTAACAAAAAGGAAGCAGGGGTAATAATTGTAAAAGGGCAAAATGTAACTAAAGGGTAAAAGCAGGAAGGAAGGGAAAATGAAAAAATGCATTATATGAATTCAGTAGATTAAAAATCTACCAAAGAATAGTCATAAATCAACTTTCACTTATAAAATATAAGAAAAAGTTGAAAGTCTGCATTAATAGAGATCTTAACACTCTTCTTAATACTGGCAGACCAGATTTTTAAAAATGAGGACACAAAGTATGTGAATACAGATAAAAGTTTTCTTGGGCAGTGAATGAAATTTATGTTCCAAGTATTTATGTAGAGTATTCCAAGGATTCAAAAAGAAGATCACAAGAATAGTAAGAACAATCACACATGGTACACACTCCACCTACACAAAAGGGGTGAAAAGAGAATCCTACTCTACTTTCTGATCTTTCAAAACATCTAGATCTTGACATTGCAGAGAACAGTGTGTTGTCAAAGTGATTCTCTGGACCAAGCACATGGGAATCACAGAGGACTCTGTTAAATTGTAGGGTGCCACATTCCGGGCCCCTAAGTCAGCAACTCTGGGGCTGGATCTAGCTGTAATAAGCTCTCCAGGGGCTCCTGCCTAACTGTGAGAGCCACTGGCACAGGTCAAACCTCAGAGTCCCCCTCCCCTTACATGGCTTGGACGTCTTTGTGGCAATAGAAAGACAAACATTCCCATGTTGTTTACATTTCTGTGCTGTAGTTACCATGGTAGTCTGCTCATGGAAGAACTCTGACTGGGACCTGATCATACTGTTGCAGTGCTGTGTTGTAGTTTCCTGTTTATTTATGACCTGAGTATAGTTGAATTTTATGTAAGTAAAAAGTAAAATAGTAAGTAGTTCTCATGGTAAAAATATGGCGTAAAAAATGAAAAGAGGAGAAATAAAGTCGATCTGTTATGATAATTTGTCTTGCTTGAATTATCTGCATGGATTATGGACAACATTTTCATTGGTCGCCATCTCTGGTTTTTCATTGGCTGTGTCTACACTCACAGTCATCCCCAGGAGGTCCTGGAGTGAGCCTTTCATCAGGGAAGACACTGAGACCAGGCAAAATGGTGAACAGAAGGAAACGTATCCCTCCTTTGCCCTTGCTCTTCCCGATTCCCGACTGGCATCTTTCCTCTGCTTTCCTCTGTGTACATTCTGACCAATTAAAATGGTCAAGACTTGCTGAAGAGCATTTACAACAGTCAGTGGGACACCTCCTTTGGAGAGTTTGTCTATTAAAAGAGAACAGAATCGTTTATGCGAATGACAACTTGCATGCATCCATAAAATTATTCAAAGATGCATTTCCAATGCACCACAGTGGAAAGCATGTGGTGAGGAGGGAAAGAAATAATGTTTGAGGGAGGATTAAAAACAAAAAGAAAAGAAGAGCTGCCGGAGTCCAGCTGCGGCAGGACTAGGGTTTCCCAAAGGTGGACAGGGAGTTGGCGAGTGAGAGACAGAAAACACTGCACACCAGTCTGTGAGTGAATCTGAATCCGCCTTTATTTTTTAGAAGCTGGAATATATATTTGCCAACCCTGGCAGCAACCCCCAGCCCCAAGCAGGAAACGCCCCAGGCCCAGGGCCAGGCAGGGACAATCCCAAACAATAGGTTTTAATTGACCTCAACTCCAAGCAGGAAG
>PVLA01018402.1:0-14620 GCA_004027455.1 Hydrochoerus hydrochaeris | reverse complement strand
GCTCCGTGGCCTTGAGCAGCTGGAAGGACAGCCAGGCGTTCTGGCCCGCGTCGGCGTCCACCGCCACCACCTTGGTGAGCAGGTATCCGGGCTGGGCGGCGCGGGGCAGCAGCTCGGTGCAGGGCGCAGACGCGTTCTGCGGCGGGTACAGCACGAAGGGCGCGTTGTCGTTGGCGTCCAGCACGCGCACGCGCACCCGTGCCTCGCTGCTGAGCGGGGGCGAGCCGCGGTCGGTGGCGCGCACGCGGAACTCGAAGGCGCGCAGGGCCTCGTAGTCCAGCGCCCGCAGCGCGAACAGCTGGCCGGTGTCCGCGTTGATGGACACGAGCGAGGCGAGGCCCGGCAGCGGGTCGCGGGGCGGCGGCAGCAGCGAGTAGCTGAGCTGGGCGTTGGCGCCCGCGTCTGCGTCCATGGCGCTGATGCTTCCTATGTGCAGGGCGGGGCTGTTGTTCTCGGGGACCGAGAGGGTGTAGGAGGTTTGAGGGAAGGTGGGGGCGTTGTCGTTGACGTCGGAGACCAGCACGGTGATGTTGTGCTGGCTTTTCAGCCTGGGTGTCCCCAAGTCGGTGACGGTGATCGTGATGTTGTATTCTGTGATCCACTCTCTATCCAAAGGTTTCTCTGTTACTAGAGTGTAGAAATTTTCCACAGATGGCTTCAGGACGAAGGGAAGTTCATCCTGGATGGAGCACACCATTTTCCCATTGTCCCCCGAATCTCTGTCTCTAATCCTAAAAACAGCTACGACTGTTTCAGGTGTGTTTTCTGCAATGGGACTATTTAATGATGACATGAGAAGTTCCGGTGGATTATCATTTATATCTGTTACCTCAATGACCACAGTACACTTTCCAGAAAGTCCTCCACCATCTATGGCTTGAATAGTTAGTGTATAAGTTTGAATTACTTCATAGTCCAATTCGGCTTTAAGATAAAGTTTGCCAGAGGTTGAATTGATTTGAAACGTTTTGAGAATTCTTTCAGAGGCATAAAAAAATGCATACACTATTTCTCCATTGCTCCCAGTGTCTAAATCTCTAGCTGACACAGCGATAACCAGGGAACCCACGGGGCTGTTCTCGGGTATCTTCGCTTTGTAAAAGGACTGCACAAATTCAGGGGCGTTGTCATTTATATCTCCCACCAGGATGCGTACCAGAGCGGTCCCTGATCTGGGCGGAGCGCCCCCATCCAAGGCCGTGAGGATTAAGCTGAGCTCAGGCATCTCCTCACGATCCAGCATCTGATCCAGTACCAATTCAGGAAAGATATTTCCCTGCTCGCCATCATGCACATTAATGTGGAAGTAGGCATTGTGACTGATGGTGTAGTTAGTCAGACTGTTGGTTCCAGTATCTGAATCCTGTGCTCCTTCTAGGAGAAATGTCGCCCCTGGAGTGGTACTTTCTGATATTTTCAACAGAATCTCTCTGTCTAGGAATCCTGGAGAATGATCATTGATATCTCTGACCTGTAGTTCAGCACGGATAATCTGAAATGGTCTTTCCAATAATAACTGGAAAGGCACTACACAGGGCTCTGTGGGACCACACAGCTCCTCTCGGTCCAAGTTCTCATTTAGAAGCAAGTCACCAGTCAGCGAATTAAGCAGCAAAAATCCTGTATTTTGGTCGAAAACAAGTCTAGATCCCCGGGCTGACAGTTCTTCCACCCCCAACCCCAAGTCTTTTGCTAGATTGGCCACAAAAGTGCCTCTCTCAGTTTCCTCCTCCACAAAATACTGAAGCGATTCTGTGACAGCCCAAGACATTCCCAGAATTACACAAAGAAATAGGACTTGCCTGTTCTGTGCAGCACGCTCCAACCTGGCTTCCATCCTTTGGTCAGTTTTCCAAAAACAATCCCACCCGGTCTCAAGCAGTTCTTGGAAATGGCAGCAATTAAATCCTTAAAACTGAGCTAAATAATAGCGATTCTTGTGAGGAGAGACTCGCAGTTCCCTCAACTAAAATTACCGAGATTTCTCTTGCTTTCTAATCAGACTTCCTTTTGACGCAGGAATCAGTAACCTCCTTTGTGAGCGCATTATTTTTTCTCTTTTAAGCCAGCAGCGCCACCTTGCGGTTTGTAATTGTTACTCCCGTTCTCAAGAATAAACCAAAAAGATGGCGGACTAAGGGTGTTTTGCCACAGAAGTGATTTAACCCCGTGTCTTTGCTGTTTCATTCCATATCTTCCCTCAAATGATCACAGTAATGATAGTAAGTAACAACTCAGTCTCGTTTGCCTCCTCTTTTAGTCTGAATTTGTAGAAAAAAATTTGTTGTATTTTTAAATCTAGAGGCATTAAACTGGCTCCTTACCCAAATGACAAATCCAATATATGAATAATTTAAAGAGCAAAATAAATGACAAAGGGAGGTAGACAGTGGAGGTGGAAAGGGAAACTGAGAAAGTAGGGGATGAAAGGATAAAAACAATCAAGTTGAAGTATGTATAACATATTCTTGAGGTGAATGTAATTATTATGTATTATGAATATGTATTAATAAAAAAGGAAATTTAAGAATTTTGTACATTTGTTTTATGACAAGTGAACCAATTAACCTTTCAATATTAATTTTTTTCAATTGCAAAAGATCCTAAACACGATGAAAATCCCCTGTGTCAAAAATTGTTAATAAAGAATATGAAAGTGAAAAGTCAAATATTAGTTAAGGACCTATCATTTATTTGTCAAATGAAAAGTCAAATATTAGTTAAGGACCTATCATTTATTTGTCAAATGAAAAGTCAAATATTAGTTAAGGACCTATCATTTATTTGTTAATTGTTTAGCAAGAATATATTTCCTAAGACAGAATAGCTGCCTTTTCAGTTTTGTTGTAAATTAAGGATTATTTTCATTTTCTACATTTTCACTCTCTACATATATTTTTCCAGTTCCCTGCCCTGTAACCTTCATGCTTCACCTGCCTTAAATATTACATAAAATCATTGTTGTTATAAAATCTCAATGGCCAGGATCTCCAGTATATAATAGGTACTCTGAAAGTAGGTCAATATTGGTTTTGTAGAAATGTTTCTCTTACCCTATCTTTTTGATGGTTGGTCTCAATTTAAGGAAAATGCTTTTTAAATGAATATCTTCTTTCATATTTAAAATAATTTTTACACTTGTTTAAATTGTTTATTTGACTTTTTAATTCCTTAGTCCTTGATATAAAATTGAGTCATGATATATTAATGTTCTAATGCAGAGATGGATTTGATGTGTCAAGATGGTTTTAGGGTTTTACTGGCCCATGCTGGACTGTGTTATAACTTCTTTGGTTTCAGTACTGAACTATCATCCTGGCCTCAAAGGATGGTTTAAGATGCTGTGCATATATTTTCATGTAACAGCTTTCATAAGTATATTGCTATTTGTGTTTACAGGTTTATAATTTGCCTTTTAAACAAGTTGGATTTGGTGGCTTCACTGGTGGTAGACCTATGACTATCTTTTCCATTTTGCCTTGGATATTAATCTATTCCAGTTTTGTTCTCTTTTTGGTGTTTCATTTTTATTGACTGGGGTTTAGGGCATGGGATGGGAAATGTCCCATGTGGCACACCCCACTAGTGCACCCCAGGAATGTCCAATCTATTCTTCCTAGGATGTTTTTGGAGCTTTTTTTCTTTTTCTTGGCACTTCCCTCACTGGCAGCAGCCTCCTCAGGCCCACTGCTGACTGGCTCTTTCACAGAACAAATTTTTCTCTTTTTCTTGGGGACAGTCCTGCTGACTGCCTCTTCTGGGTCACAAGCTATTTCCTCCTTCAATAAAGACATCTTCTTGGGCAGACCTGTGCTTTCACCCGATGTCTCTTCCAGATCACTACTAATCAACTGTTCCTTGGAAATAAATTTCTTTTTCTTGGGTTTGAAGATAGAGAAAAATGGATCGTCCATTTCATTCTCCTTGTTCTCTTTTTAAGCAATTTGCATTCTATTTTTTATTTTTGGGTACAGGGAATCAAACTCAGGACCTTGAGCTTGCCAGAAGGGTGCTGCACCACTGGCCCCTCTATTTTTAAAATGCTCATTTTTCCTGGTTATTAGCATTCTGTTTTCCTTGTATATTTTGATTTTTAGTTGGATCCTATTCTTAGTATCAACGTTATTTTACTTTCTACTTATGGGAAGACTTACGACAGCTACTTTATTGATATCTTAAGATACATTTATCATAATGATATATGACCTTGGTTCAAAATTGAATAGCAGTAAGGGACTTATAATGAAATACAATGGCTCTCTGTTTTTTTTTTTAATCTCGTTGCTGATTTCCTTCCCAGAGTCAACTATTTTTAAACTTGTATTTTTACGTCTTCTGCACTAATCATTTTGAGATAGCATCTCGTTTTGTAGTTTAGGGTGGCTTTGAACTCAATATGTAGCCCAGGCTGGTCTTGAACTTGCAGTGATCCTCCTGCCTCACTATCCCAAGAGCTAGGATTACAGGCATGTGCCATACCTGGCTCAGTTCATCTGCATTATAATATATTGTGATAAATTTTAGACATTATCAACTGATTCCTTAATATGTTGGATTAAATTTTTGTCCTTTACTACCTTAAATATTATCTGGAGATTTATTTCAGCTTTATCCTGTTTTGCATCTTTTCTGTTTTTTCTTTCTTTTTCTGTCTTAAATTACTTTCTCATTTTGGTATCTTTTTTTTAGTTTTCCAAGAATGATGTAGAAGAGTTAAATTTTGTGGTGATCTTAAATGTACTAAAATATCTTTATTTAAGATATTTGATTGGAAGTTTTACTGAGTATAGAGTTTTAGGTGGAAGTAATTTTCTTTTATAATTTTGAAGTGTTTTTTAAGCAAAGATCTGTCTAAACCAAGGTATTTGCTAATCTTACTTTTATCCTCCACTTGTAACTTGTATTTTTATTTATTGTAGTATTTTGTCATTATCCCAAGCATTTAAAAATTAAACAGTGATGCATTTTGGTTTGGTCTTATATTTTATCCATTGTACAAGAATATTATTGAGCCATTTCATCTAGAAAACTAATTTACTCTAGTTCTAAGTAATTAACTCTTATTTTCTTAAATTACTTTAGTGATAATTTCATTCTCTATTTCTCTGTCTGTTTCTGTCCCTCTTTCCCTCTGTCTCTCTGTTGCTTTCTTTTGCTTTTTATATCTGTCTTTGGAAGATCTAAAATTCAGGTGCTGGACTTCTGATACAGTCTTTCCTTTTGTTTTCACTCTCATTTATAATTTTTAAAAGATCTTTTGCAGTATTTTCTCTAACTTATTTTAATTTCTAGCCATTTCATTGAGATTTTAACTTCTTTATTATCTTTATATTTTCCAAAAGCTTTTTATACTTATTTCTTGGATGCAATAATTTTTTATCTGATAATATAAATATGAGGTTTCTCCCTAAATATTATTCTGTTTGCAAACGTTCTATTTTCTCCGAGTGATCATTTATCTCTATTTGGATTTGACTATGTTTCTTTTTGGAAATTCTAGACTTATGTTGGAGTTAGGGTGATAGGTTACTCACTGAATGGAGTGAAGCAATGTGATTCAGCTGCTATAAATAGCTGCTTCATAGGCCCTGGAAGTTAAAGTTCAAAAACAGCAAATGAACAAATGCAGTTACTGAGACAAAGTCTTTAAAACCAATGATATTTCCCAGTGTGTCACTGTCCTATGTCATCCATTCCTACTTTATGAAGTTTTTAAAAATTCTGGGT
Source organism: Hydrochoerus hydrochaeris (assembly GCA_004027455.1). Taxonomy (NCBI): domain Eukaryota; kingdom Metazoa; phylum Chordata; class Mammalia; order Rodentia; family Hydrochaeridae; genus Hydrochoerus; species Hydrochoerus hydrochaeris. The sequence goes on along the minus strand of PVLA01018402.1, from coordinate 8,893 downwards.
CTAGAAAGCTTAAAACTTATTTTCCAGGCTCCTTTGAATTATTAATCTTGCTGTAAATAGATTTGAAGTGATATTCCTTCACCTGAGACTTAGAAGAAAGATAAAGGTCACTTTACTACTGTTTAGTATTGTTGATCAACAAGGCAAAATAGGTATGAAAACCTGCAGCCAAGTCAGCATCTTCTGTCTAGCCATGAGCTTCATTGAGAACTGGAGGCCACTGTGTCCAGATATTCTGTCTGGAGTGTAGTCATCAGGGTAGGAATTGGAAGAGAACACTATGAAAGCAACAGTTTTGGTCGTTTCTGTGGCATGGGCTTCCTGGTCTCTGAGGCCATGGTAGCACGCCTTCTGAAACAGGAGTCAGTGTTGATCCTCTCATTGCTGCTTGTCCTGTTCTTTAAGTGATTTTAGAAGTATGTAAGTCCCTATATAAAATTTCATCGATTATACATATACAGAAAACCTCTGCTTTTTGTTATAAACTGCGATTTATGTACACTAAAATACTATACTTACTTTCAAGCTATAAGGAAGAGGTGCGTTTCAGAGTTGTAAAGGAAAGTGTATAAACCATAAAACAAGCAGTTAAGGCACTGTTTTCTTAAGCTGACACATATTTAAGAAAAGGAAAGGATAACAAATTTCAGATGCACAACCGAGAGATTTAAGAATAAAAACATTTAATAAGCTTGTTGTGTGTATTTGTATGTGTGCTATTATATCTCCTATGTATATTTAAATAGAACATGGTCTGAAGCTGAATCATATACTTTCCCTTTTTATCCAGTATTATATAACACAATAAGTCAAAATTAGTTTAAAAATTCATCTGTAGATAAATAAAGGGCTTAATATCACACCTTACATTTTAAAGATGAAAGTTAGATCATATATTCTAAATGATATATTGTTAGGTGAACAAAGCAAGTAGTAAGTACTGTGAATAATAAACATTTTATAAAACAAAAATATTTTATTATAGTTTTATGTTTACTAAGCCACATGATAAAGACTAAAATTCATTCATTCATTAATTCAACACTTGTTCATGTATATTTATTTCAATATATATTTTTCTAAACTCATCAGATAAAGAATGTTAAGTAATAACTTTCCTGTGAAGATTACTACTTGGTGCAGAAGGAAGACCAGGAATTTGGATAAGCAGAATATCTAATGAAACAAAAACCAGGTTCAATAAAGTAAAATAAAATAGCCTCATTAATATATAATTGAAAAGATGGCAAAGCTGAGTCTTCAAATTAAAGAGAAATTATACAGAGTTTCTCATTTCTGAAAATGATGATACAGATAATTCAGATGACTCTCTTATGGAAAAAATAATGGGCAAAAGTTTTGAAAATTCAAAAGTAGTAAAGACCTGATAATATAGTAGAAATAAGACAATTTCTTAAGGAAGTCTGAAATCAAGGAGTAAGCAGCATATCAGAAAAAAGAAACTTCTTATGTTTTCAAGACATTTGAAAAATATTCATATTTGACTCTGATATAAATCTATGTGGGGTTAAAAATATTAATCAAGGCTTGGGGCAACCAAAGTTACAGCATAATATAGGAAGATTCTCCTCATAGTGAAAGATCTTAGAAGACTACATCACAATGTAAACAGTTCAAACACAAAGAAATATATACTGTCTTCTTCCAACTCCAGGAATTTAGAAATATTATGCAGATCAGAAAAAAGGAAAGAAAAGAAGAGAAAATTGTAGGTATAGATTGGTTCTTGTGTGTGTATATATCTTGAATATACATTGATTGAGGGGAAGGAATTTAAGTCACAAATTTGGTTCCCTGTTGATACTGTTTTCAGTATCCTAGGTGAAAAAAATGAAAGTCCTTTTTTTGTGAGATGGAGTCTCACAGTGTAGTTTAGGTTGGTCTTGAATTCACTACATATCCCAGCCTGGCCTCTAACTTGTGATTTTTCTACTTCAGCCTCCTTAATGCTGGGATTTCAGGTGTGTACTACCATTTCTAGTCTGAAAATCCATTTTGAAGGAAGAAACATAGAATCTAGGCTTTTACAACACTCAAAAATACATTTTTAAGAACAATTGATGATGTATGTAAAAGAAACAGACAACATGAATGGGAAGAAGCAGAAACAAAATAAACAGCAAGGAACTCAAACTAAAAATTTTGGAAGTATCAGAGATTTTAAAATTAGACTTAAAATGAATGACATCCTTAAAAATATCTGCATAGATCAGATTAAAAGGGCTCACTCAGTTCCAGGAAAAAGTGATGGAAAATTACTGCAATCAATACCTAAAATAATAAATATAATGTATCTCAAGGATAAAAAGCAAGTTGCCCACAGGTAAAGAATGCAGGCTCCAGACTTGTCCCAAGAAATATTTCAACAATGGAAATATTTACAAAGTTCTGAGGGAAAGAAATTTTGACTCATTAAATTTTACCCTTAGCCAATATTGTTCATGTACAAAGATGACACTACAGCAAATAGGAAAAATTAATGAAACACTGCATTAACAATCATGAGTTCCAAAGAATATTACCTAATGTTAAAGTTGAGTTAAATTTAGATATGTGAATAAACTATGATAAAAGGATTAATATAAGTTTGATGTCAATAGATATTTGAGGAAAAGAAAGTTGACTGAAGAATTTTATACCTAGCTACACTGTTCTTCTCAGGGACATGAGAATTTAAGAAAACTGGGGAAACCAGTTTATCTCAGTTGCCTCCTTAAAGCTCGTTTATATAATAGCACAGATTTAAAATAAACTGGGGCATATCTCTTCTCCTCCCTTGATCTCTTGCTCTGCTTCCTGCCCCCATGACATGAGCTTTTTCTCCTCTGTCATACACTTCTGCCATGCTATCCTGCTTCAAAGCCAGCCTGAACTCTACAAACTATCAGTGTCAATAAGCTTTTCCTCCCTTAAGTTGTCTCAGTAGTATGTCTCAGCAATGAGAATAAGCAGTATCTGGGACAGTATCTAAGACAATAAGCAATATCTGAGAATTCCCTTTTCAGTTAGTGAATCAAGGTATCTTCCCTTTTCTCATAATGGCATAAAATAAGAGGTGTAGTATCTTTAGAGGTTAAATAGAAAAAGCTGGACTGTGAAACATCATCCCAACTGAGAACAGGCCTGGGCCTTAATGAGAAGAGGGTAAAAATCCTAAATATTTATTAATACCACCTTCCCTAAACCAAGGAATCTTAAAGGGCTTAAAGCATATCAGTTTTATCTATTTTCCATCCTACTTTCCATATGTACTGAATTCCTCTCTTAAGAGTAACCTGAACCCAAGAGAAAAGACTAATAGACACTGACTTGTATTTCCCAAACAAATGTATCAGCCAAGGATTTCAGAAGACATTTCTCCAAAGAAGATATTCAAATATCCAATAAGGATATGACAAGCTGCCCAACAGTATTAGTCATTTGGGAGTTCAAATCAAACCACAATAAAACACTTGTTTATACCTTTAGTATTGTAGCAGTTAAAAAGAAAATAACAGGATAGAGAGAAATCAAATTTGCATACACTGTTTATAGCAATGTAAAATTGTACAGTCATTTTGGAAAACAGTTTAACAATAACTCCAATGATCTGCAAGGTCAGACCCAGAAATTCTAATCCTAGGTATGTATTTGGAATATGTAAAAATATGTTTCCACATAAAAAATTGCATGCGAATATTCATGGCATCTGTCAGACATAATAACAAAAGTACAAAGACAACCAAAGGCCCATCAAGTGATGGGCAAAGATGTTACATTCATACAATAGAATATTATTCAGCTCTAAAGAGGAATAAAATATTGACACATGCTATAAAACGAATGAACCTTTAAGACAACATACTTAGTAAAACATTCCATATACAAAGGCTATGTGTCATATAAATCATTTTAAATGCAATATTCAGAACAGGCAAATTAAAAGGGATAGAAAAATAGATCAGTGGTTCCCAGAGGCAGGAGTGGGTCAAGTATGGCGAGTGTCTGCAAATGGGTACCAGACTTATTTTCAGGGTGGTGAAAATGTTCCAGAATTAGATAGTGATAATAATTCATGGCCTTTGTAATACATTAAAACACTGGGTTTTTTGAAAGGTGAATACCATATGAATTATCTCACTAAAAATTAAAAAGTAAAAGGCTTCTATAGAAAGAAAAATTTAGACAATAAGAATGAACTTTTCAGAAGTAAAAATATATTATCAAAAGTTTAAAATCTAGTCAAAAGTAGGGGGTAAGTATCTAGTAGAATCCAGGAAAATAAGGACAAAACATAATCATTAGAATAAAGATACAAAAAATAAAATAGTAAAACAACTTATTACTGAATAACAACTGGATCAGGATGAAATTAACTACAACTGTAAGTCATTAAATTATCTAGGCTGGACTTGAATTTGTGATGTCCCTGCCTTATAATCTCAAGAGTGCTGGGATTACAGGAGTATGCTACCACACCTGGATAGATTAAAAAATCTTAGATATAAATTATTTAAATAATTATAGGAATTATACTTTCACATATATTGTGTTATAAATATGTTTATTCATATATACATATATATCACAAGAAGTATATATACCATGAAATGAAGGAGGTTAGAGAATATTTATTTGCTTTTTTTTGCAGTGCTTGGTGTCAAACTTGGGGCTTCATGATTGTCAGACAAGCATTCCCCCACTGAACTACCCCCAGTCCTATTTGCTCATTTGTAACAGGGATCTAAATGACGCTAATATATTAATATGCAACATACCAGAATATTTTTGGCATGCTATGGATTGAATAATACTGACTTACATTCCCAATCCCTAATTAACCCCATAATCTTGGTTTTCAGCTTTATATGGGCTACTTATCAAGTTTAAGAAAGTTCTATATTTTCACATTTTATTATAATCTGCCTGATAGCTTTAATTAGAAACAATTCTCTTGTTCTCCATTTTATAAATTATTTTCATCTATTAATTTATTTTAATTTATTCCTATACGCATTCATAGAAATACTTGTTTTATGCAACATCAGACATGGCTTCAATGGACATTAAGAGATACATTCAGGACCTGTGTAGACGAGCTCAAAACTGAAATATTAAATCAGGTAAAGCAGGATATGAGTAGAGTAATAAAAGAAATGCTCTCAGGAAGCATCTCTCAGGATGATGCAGATGAAAGAAGGGAGGAACACAAAAAAAGGAGAGAAACATTTGATAAAGAATATAAAGAAAATATAGAATACATGAAGCAGATTCAAAAAGACTATCAGGAAGTTAAAAACTCCATTGAAAGCTGGGAAAATGCCTTAAAAGAAACTAAGGATAGACTATCAAAACTTGAATACAAGTTTGCAATATGTGATCATGAAAGGAAAGATCTCTTAAAAATAACAAGGAAACAGGCAGTAACAATACAGAGGCTAGAAGATGACAAGAGAATCTACAATTTAAGAATAAGAAACATGAATGAAGAAGCAGGAATACATACAGGTGAATTACAAAGGAAAACTTCCCAAGCATGGGAAAAGAAAATGACATTCAGTTATGTGAGGCATACAGAACTCCAGCCACCTACAACCAAAACAGATCTACACTGAGACATATAATAATCAAGATACCAAAAATTCAATATAAAAACAGAATATTAAAAGCCGTCAGAGAAAAGAAACAGATTACCTATAAAGGTAAACCCATCAGGATCACAGCTGACTTCTTGACACAGACCATCAGATCAAGAAGAACTCAGAGCGAAGTATTCCAAGCCCTGAAAGAAAATAACCTCCAGCCCAGGTTGATGTACCCTGCAAAGCTGTCACAAGAAATTAATGGAGAAACAAGATGCTTCCATGACAAAGAGGAACTGGGGGAGTTTGTGACCACCATTCCAACCATACAGAGAATACTGAAGGACATTCTAGAGAAAGAGAAAAAAATTACCAGGATTTTAGGAACAGTAGCAGAAGGCCTCAATGAGTGGGGCAGGCAGTAGAATGAAGGAGAAAAGTAGACAAACAAAGGCAAAAAAATAGCATAGCAGAAATGAGGCAGAGAAGGATGGCTAGAATCTCTAACATAGATGGCCTTGATACATATATTGTTAATAGTGCACCAGGATTTAAAACCCACATTACTCACACTACTCTGCTTAGATGTATTATATTCTGTTCCAGTCATTCTACCTGTACTAGATTTGAGGGCACAGACAATAATCCTGAACATAACAGGATATAGTATGGTAATCATCCTTAATTTCCTATTAACTGAATCTCAAGCTCTGTAAAACCTACACAGTGTTACCAGGACTGATTGTAATTGAATCTGGTTTGTTGGATCACTGTTTTGTATAGATAGATTTTATTCAAAGCTGTTATGATTGATAGTATCAAGTGTGAGAGTATAGGAAACTGGACTTAAGATGACAAGATCCACTAGAATATCCACTCTGGTTTGATTATTACCTGCCTTTGAAGTTTTATACTATCTACAATGTTTTATTTTACTAATATTGTTATTTATTGCTATACTCAATTATACTGCTATATTGTTATGCCTGATGATATAGACAATTCTATTGAAGATAATAAGAAACAACACAGTAATCACTGTAGATCACCTTGTACTGTGGTTTTATACGACTTTTTGGTTTCATGTTTTTATAAGAATTTGTTTTGTTTTCTTACTAAGTTTTGTTTTTTCCTCTAATACAGAAAGGATAGAAATACACATAGAGATTCATGCATGCATAGCTGTTCACACTCTCACTGTTTGACTATCTACTTTGTATGCTTTAATTTTGTAACTTGAACAACTATTTTTAAGAGGATAATATGTAATTTATTAACTAGTGATTTCTTATTGTTTAACTTTTTTTTGGAATTCTGTATTATCTCTACCCTCTACATGCTTTTGTTTCTCTTTAAATAAAATCTAAAAAAAAGAAAGAAATATTTGTTTTCCTTTTTATGCAGTGCTTGGGACTGAACCAAGGCCTCTCACAAGCGAAATTCACACTATACCCCTGAACAACATCCCCATATAGGAATATTTTAGGATGTTACTTTATAGAGCTGTTTCTGATTTTAGAATAATCATGTTATTTTTCTTTTGGCTTTGAATCATATGATTATATTATTCTTTAAAAAGATTTATTATTTAATGACAAAATCAGTTACTACAAAAAAGTGATTACAAGTCTACCAGCTTTTTCCATTTTTCATGAAACAGATCATCTGCTAAATGATATATTTTTCTGAGACATTTGTCATGTAGGATGGATTGACCTTGAGCTCACTATGTAGCACAGGCTGTCCTAGAACTTGCAGCAATCCTCCTGCCTCAGCATCCCAAGTGTGGAATTACAGGCATGTGCCATCATGTCTGGGTAAATCATACCAGTTTTGAAAAAAAATTTAGAAAACATCATCAGATGAAATACTGGTTTATTTAAGGAAAGAAATCCTGTTTTTCAAACAACCACCAAACCCCAACAATTTATAAAACTGCTAAATTTTTTTGCATGAAAGAATTATTTTTAAAACTGAAGGGCCATTTTTTTACAATAATGGCATGCTAATAATCAGAAAGTTTGAAGAAAATTCTCTTAATCAAAGCAAGATATCAATGAACAAGCTCAAATATTAAGAACCTCAAAATATCTGTGATTTTCAAAATTTAACCAAAAGGAAAAACAAACAAAAACCAACCCACTTTGAGAAATAAGGTACAGTATTTCTGCCACTGTGTGCACATGTTATGTGAGATGCCTAATACAATGTGGAAAATGGTTCAATTGGTTGAAATAGTTATAAATATGACATTAATTGCCACTTGTAAATATGTTAGCTCTTTATGTGAATGAAAGGATTGGGAATTTATAGATAATTAATGAAAGTCACAATTTATCATATCATCAAAAGTACATTCCTAATTAAACTCCAAATGGTATCTGGAGTTGCCATTTTGTTGGTGTTCCTATCACACCCTTCACCCAAGTTTAGGAGTATTGGTTGAAAAACTTGGAAGTCCTGAGTCACAGAGCTCTCTGCCAGGTAAACTTCATACTGATAATTCTGAGAAAAGATCTTGCCACTCACATCCACCAAGTGGCCCAGAAAGTGGCCCTCAGGTACCAAAGCAGCAACATTTAAAATTAAAAAAAATACAATAAAACATTTTGTATTTTCAATTTAGCATCAAATACTTACAAGTATGAAGAAACCAAATGAGTAGAATTAGGTATAAGATGAAAATAACATTTGTTTTTAATTCTTAAGATGGCTGATCACAAGAAATACCAATGAGAAGATCAAAACTCTCAGGAAAACCAGCAGCATGCATGGGTTTGGGATGGCAGTGTGAAAACAGCAAAGCAGCAGAACTGAGCTGGGAGTACAGTTCAGTGATACATGCAAATACCCTGGGCCCTGGGTTCTATCTAAGGTGCCACAGACAACCTTCCAGAAAGCAAAAGGAATTTTGGTAAATTGTGTCAATAAAATTCAATGTACACATTGGTTGCAAAGAGAAAGTCAAAGCCATATCTAAAAGTGAAATTTTTCACCATGACACTCACATGCAGAAAACACAGCATCTCAATTACATCTCTACTGGAACCCAAAGCCGTTCCGGACAGCAGCATTTCCTTCTGTTTCTTCCCCAGCACTGTGGGGTGGGACATTGGGGAAAAAAGGCTTCAGGAATTTGAACTCATCTGTCCCAGTACCTCCAGTGAGACACACCTCATACTGGTAGCTGTGGGCCAGGGTGCCCGTGCCGCTGACGTCCAGCAGGTGGCCCGCAAAGGGGCCCTCGGGCGCCGGGCAGCCCCCCAGCGCGGCCGGCCCGCTCCGCCTGCACAGCCGCAGCGCCACGAAGA
>PVLA01018401.1:0-14627 GCA_004027455.1 Hydrochoerus hydrochaeris | reverse complement strand
TCTAATGGGCTTTCCCTGATAGGTGAGTTGTGTCTTTTCTCTGACAGCTTTTAATATTCTGTTTTTATGCTGTATGTCTGAGATCTTAATTATTATGTGTCTGGGTGTGGATTTATGTTGATTGTGACTGTTTGGTGTTCTATATGCCTCACTTATCTGCATATCAGATTCTTTCCCCATGTTTGGGAAATTTTCTGCTGTTATTTCTGTAAATACTTTATGTATGTCATTTGCCTGCACTCCTGTATCTTCACTAATGCCCATTATTCTTATATTGTTGCTCTTGGCATCATCATGAAGCTTCTGGATTGTCATTTCATGCTGCTTTGTTATTTTTAAAAGTTCTATCCTTTCCTGATCATTAACTGTGATCCTGTCCTCAAGGTCTGAAATCCTATCCTCAGCTTCCTTTAGGCGGTTTTGCATGCTTTCGATAGAACTTTTTATTTCTTGGATGTCTCTTTGAATTTGTTTCATGAATTCTGCTTGTTTTCTATATTGTTCATTCAAAGTTTCAGTCAGTTTCCCATGCTCATTTACTTTTTTCTCTAGTTCTTCTTTAGCTGCATTCAACAACTCCTTTACTAAAGCTGTTATTTCTATCTTTACATGGGAGACTACTTCTAATTTGCCTCTATAGCCTGATGCAGTTGTTTTTTTTATTTCACTGGCTATCTTTTCAGAGATTCCCAGTGTGTTACTTTTGGGGTCCTCTATTTCAATGTCTCCTATACTTGCTTCTGGTGAACTATATGTTTGAGACTGCATTTTGCTTTTTCGTTTTGTCATTTTCACTCTGCCTGGTGTTTTCTATGTGTAAGAGGGGATCACACACACTCTTTTCAGACACACCAAAGTCTTACAGTTAGTTGGAAGGGGTTTTTACTACTGGCCCTATTTATCCCCTGTGCATCTCTATTTTAGGGGTATACTCACCACATTTATACAGTTAATCCGATGTAGTCCAAAGTTCACCAACTTGGAGCAAAGTTCCAAATTTTATCACATGAACTGGATACCACTGAGATCTTCTGATTTTCCAGGTGGGAGGCCAGGCCCATCTGTAGCAGTCCAGGGCAGTTTTCAGTCTTGGGCGGGCCTCCTCGATGTTCCTGGTGGCAGGGCAGGCCCACAGGGGAGGTTCCTACTTCTGAGGCAGGCTTCTGCTAAGTTCCTGGAGGCAGGGCAGGCCCACGGTGGAGGTTCTGGACAGCCTATGCCTGATACAGGCTTCTGCCAAGTTCCTGAAGGCACGGGGTGCCCACTGTGGAGGTTCTGGGCAGCCTATGCTTGATACAGGCTTCTGCTAATTTCCCGGAGGGAGGGTGGGCCCAAGGTGGAGATTCTGGGCAGCTTACCCCTGATGCATGCTTCTGCTAAGTTCCTGGAGGCAGGGCGGGCCCAAGGTGGAGGTTCTGGGCAGCCTACGCCTGATCCTTTTTTTTCATTATTATTTTACTGATATCCAAGCAGCAGTTATTTTTGGTTGTTCTTTGAATTAATAGGTTCTGTTAATGCTTTATAACAATTGTCCATGCTTCTGTCTTTGTAGCTACTCACCCAAGGAACATAAAATGCAGAGTAGCTATCATAAGCTGTTTGCTTAATGAGAAGGGGAAAGGATATAATGTTTGCAAGTACAACATGCTCAGAGAGATTTGGGTATTCAATTTGCTTATTGTCTAAGACACTTGCTAGTGCAACATCTATGTTTTATGTCTTAATCTAAGACAGCTTTCTCTGCAAAGTCCCGCTTCAATTACCATATTTTTTTTCCCTGTCAGCTGGATCTTTCGAATCCTGTCTAATAAAACATACCAGAGTTTTTCTCTCTTCCTATTATCACTAAAAGCATTATGGTATCTTATGTGGTGATACAGGTGTCTACTCAGTTTGTAAAATAACAGGAAATCTTTGTTTTAAGTCATGTATATCAGCTAGTGATCTTCCACTCATCATAAAAGTTTAACTCAAATGCTGCTTTAAGAACTCAGTTCTATGAATTATTCTATTCATTGTGAAATAATAAATTTGATAAAAGGGGAAATTTGTAATCAGTTAACAAATCTAATTAAATCTAGATATTACTGGTTATTCACCCATCAAAAATTAACAATGTTTCTATTACATTTAAAATTCTGCTGGGTGTGAGGATTTAAAAAATAAGAAAACATAAAAATATGGAAGCTGACCTTGAAGGGATCATAGTCCCAGGAGAGGAGACAGAAAGTGTACAAATTCTAAAGAATCTGAAAGATTCTAAGTACAAAATAAGAAGGAACAGGATCAAATTTTCCTTAGAGAATGACCATTCTGGATGAAAATGTATATGAGTGCCTGTGTGTGCATGAGACAGAGACAGGGACAGAGACAGACAACATTGAGTGGCCAACCAATTAATCCAAAGAACTAATACATGAAATAAAAAAATCCCAAATTAAGGCATTGATAGTTGATATAAAAATGGGGAGTATAGATAGTGAAGATTTTACAAAATACATTTAATAAGATGAATGACAAATTAGATGAAGAGAAATGTTAAAAAGAACTTGCTAGGACAAGAGATATAAAATCTTAATATATGGAACAAAAGCTCATGAAAGGTACCTGAGCCAAGTATAGAGATGGCAGTAACAGTTAGAAAAAGCAGAAACCCCTAAGCAGAGTGACATTATTCCCAAGAGATATTTACAGTAAAGGAAAACAATAAAAGAGAAACTTAGTTTTTCTGAGAAATGAGCAAAACAAGGAACCAGAAGGGAATCTGAGAATAAAAATTAGAACTAAAAATTTCCATTAAAATTTCATTTCAGGTCAACCCTATGATGAAAAAAATATTCAAATATCATTTATTTGATAAAATTGTGGTCTGTGTCTTTATTTATACATGGTAAAAGAGAAGGGATGCATGCGACAAAGTCAACAGTGTAAGTTCTTAAGTGTTTTGCTGAGAACACTGAAACTGAAAAATTCTCAGTGCCATCTGTGCTGTAGTTAACAGGGAGAAACACCAAGACCAGACCCCTGCTGAATTGGCTTTGCTCTAGTTCCAACAGCTTATCTACATTGCTCACCTCTGGCTTTCTGTATTCTCTGGGCTGGCCTTGCTCTGGGCCCAAACATGTGATCAATCTCCAGCTCAGCCACTCCCCATGCTTGCATACTTTGTGAATATATTAAAAATTTCTAAATACTTCAATAGAATTAACCTTATAGTGTGTGAATTATATTTCAAGTAAAAAAAAAATAAATGATTGTTGGAGACTACAAACTCACATGTCTAATTTTGCATATTTCCATAGGGAATAAAATGGAGCCTTGAGATTATTAGTAGCACCCATCTGAGATTTCCCATTGACTCTTTAGGGATATGTCATCTTCTCCCAGCCACTAAAACTAAAACTAAAATCAATTGGGCAAGTTCCTTCTTAGCATAAGATCATCTCTGCCCTCTCGAGTCATTCAGGATTATATTTGTCCACTGAGTCATAAATCTCTGAATCTTCTGCCTCACCTATCACTGTATACACCTCCAAAACAGTGGCTTTCTTGGAGTGTCAGCTCTGGTCCATAAGGAGATGCTGACTTCCCAGTCACTCAGCAAATTACTAAATTTGTCTCTGTTTCATTTTTTAGCCTTTAGCCATACCTTCAATACCAGCAATTGCGAATCTTGAAGGGATTCCCATAAATGGTATCCATGTGCATGTAGGTACATTATCAGGTAAAATATTTGTTCAATGGAGAAAATGACTGAGAGAAAAATATTGTTAACACATTAAAAAGGAAATGAAAGAAAAATTCTATGTTAGTCATAGACTGGTTATAGGATTTCCATTAAGTGATTTCCTTTTTTTTTTGTCATATGGTTTTCTATTTCAAATTTTGTAATAACTTATGTAATGAAAAAACACAAGCATAGTTTAGATTTATAAAACTGTCTGTTAATCTCTGATTATGATCAAAGTATTCTTTATTTGTATATATAGGAGAGTTTTTAAGACACAATAATTCTTAAGAATAAAAATCCAACTATTGGGTCAAAGTTCCTTATGTGATATACAAACATGTCTTTCTTACAAATCGTTCTTAACTATTGCACCTCACTTTCACAGTCCCCAACTTACTAGTCCATATGTATCTATTAGTATTCTATTTTTACTTTAAAGAAAAAAACAGTAAAAATAATGGTACAAAATTTCAAAATAAGATTGTCGAAAACTAATAATGGTTAGTACATTGTACATTGTTTTCTTAAAATAGTTGCTCATATTACAAGATATAGGCCTGAAAAATTGATCAAACAATATAGGCTCTAAACTTTTTTTCAATGAACTAATAGCACTTAGTACTATTTTGTGTGTGTGTGTGTGTGTGTGTGTGTATTTTTTTCCTTTTCCTTGCCTTCTTTTCTCCTTTCCCCCAAAATCCAAAATGTACACTAGATATTGTGAAATGGGAAGACACTACAGTGTCTTTGAAGAAGAAAATGAACATCTATTTTAAAAGATGTTCACAGCAGTCTCTGCCCTTGATCAAGCATATTCCCCGCTCCTTCCTCCTGCCAGGGCTATACTTTGACATGACATCCGTGTGTGTGTGTGTGTGTGTGTGTGTGTGTGTGACAGTTTTCTAAACCAGGCCCACATGGAGCCTAACTTCTCCTTCTCCTTGTCCCTCTCCTGTGACTTCACCCCCTGACGGGTCACCTATCTCCACCTCCCTCATCTTTGGCTAGATTTCCTACCTAACTGAGGCTGGCTGAGGCAGACTGAGGCAGACCGGATGGCCAAAGTCATACACATGGTTGTGTTTGAGTAACTATCTTTGTTTGAATTCCTTTCTCTCCCCCACCACAAACTCTATAACAACCTTTGTAACTGTCTTGCAGGCTCAAAAGTTACTAAGAGAGCTTCTCTGAGCCAGGCTAGTCAAATAAAGAGTTTCTCCACCTCTCTGGAAGTACATAGTGTTTCTTACATGGTTTGAAAAAGTCTGATATTCTGTTTTCCACATTTTTATATACTAACAGAATATAAAATTGTATAAAGAGAGTTACCTATTTACAATCATACCTGAGAGAACTTCAAATCTCTGTACATATATATAATTCTCTCACCCCCCCACCATCATACATGAATACATAGATCTGTCTTATCCCCCCTACCCCAGTGTTTGGAAGGTGATTGATTAATGGGGCTGCTATATTCATCAGTTAATCAGTCCACTGTTGAGTGGGGCTTTGTAGAAGGGTAAGAGTTCTTGTGTACATTAATTGAAAAAATATATTCTTATCCATGCCTCCTCCTTTCTTTTTTCTGAATGCTATGGCTTGAGCAGTTTTCCTTTTCATGCTCTTCCACATGCTGTTTCTGCCTTAGGGCCAGGCCGCTTTGGGCTGAACTCACTGGAAATTGCCAGCCAAAATAAATTTCTCTCCCTTTAAGTTCTGGGTGTGGAATATTTTATCCATGAGACAGGAAAAACTAATGCAGTTTGTTTATTTATACAGGTTCTTGAACTTAGAATTAATAAATCTACAGATTCCATGAAATGCTACTATGAAATGCTTGGGAAAAATTGTAATTCATTGTGTTTGTTTTTTAATGCAAAAGGAAATATAAAAAAGTCAGATTAACCAATTTGAAAACTCAGAAGCCCATATAAATATGGCATATCAAATTATTTCCAAACGTATTTCACAATATTTCATTATATTATGTATCTTTATTGGCATATTCCAGCTATAAATATCTTAGTGAGTATAAGAGACTGGACAATGGTAGTCAATACAGTAAGACTATAGAATTTAATAGGAGGTGCTGTGAAAAAAATAGAAAGACATAAATTGAAGAATCCAAGTATTACACTTGGGAGTTCACCACAATTCAAAACCAGAATACTATCAATTTTCAATAGAAAGCCAGTAGCATCCTTAACCATATAATTTCACTACATAATAAAGGGTATTATCCATTTCAAAAGGGTTGTTTGAAACATAAAATCAAATAACTCCTAAGTGCCACTATCTCTAGTGTCACCCTGTCACCCCTTTGAAGACTTCCTTGTAAACTTAAGCAGAATTAAATGTTTCCCCTTTCCTGTGAACATTCGGACTAATAAATACTTTTGTATTGTATTTTCAGTCATTGCAATTAACTTTTACACCATCTTCTCTAGACAACTCAAGCACCTTCAGGACAGACACAAGAACTTATTCAGATCTAGACCCAAGCATCTACCATACAATAGTTGCTAAATTTTGTCTCAGAGAATAAATGACTGGAAAATGGTTTCAATAATTAACATTTCACCCATTATATTTTATGAAACACAATGTCTACATTTCCTGCACCATGGAGTATAATTATAGCTGCCATGATTTGGCCAAGCATAAAAGATGACTTGTGGGAAAACAAATGTTCAATATCCAAGTAGTTATTTTCTTGTTTCTTGTCCATGGCAGGTATCTTTAATCAAAGAGAAAACTTGTACCACAGAATTGAAATGGACCTTCTGAATCCTTCTCATCTCTGTCTTAGCCACTGCCAAGCAACATGTCTCAAGACTAGTAACCAACTTACATTTCCTGATCTTCTAAACACTCTAAGGGTAACCCTTTCTTTGGGAACCCACTACTTGTCAAGATTTCCAAGTACAATTAGCAAAATATACTTGTTCAGCTGTATATGAGTTCTCTAAAAATATATTCATACTGTTTATACATTCTTGAATTCTTCCACAGTGTTACATTAAATGTCATCGTAGTGATACTTCTTGTAGCCAGAAATTAAATGTTTTAGTATTGGACTATTACCTGTAGTTACTATTTTTAACCATAGGACTCAGATTCTTTTAAAGAAAATTACTGATTTTACTTCTTATAAGGATCAAGGGGAACAAAATAAACATAAATGTTTATGGGTGAGACTCTTGAACTATCCCTCTGCTGTCAAGATCTGGAAGCAAAGAAACTGCAGGTTGGCTGATTTAGCAAGAAAGGAACCTTTGCATGCCTGTAGGTGTGAGATAATCCTCTTCCTGCTGCTCTGAACCATCTGATCCACAGGCCACAACAAAGGAAGCTGAGTTCTTTAATTGAGGCAGTAACAGACAGAACAAGAAAGGCTTTGTGGCAGAGCATACTGAGAAGACAACTAAAATTACTACTCCCTGCAAAGCCAGAATTTGTGAGTCCTAGAAGGGGGCCTGCAACAGCTCTCATAATGGTAGAGTCTCTGGTTAGACACTCTGGGCCTGCAATAAATGCAGGAGTATGTTTAGAGGTCAAGAAAATCCACATATCATTAGTTTGTCCACATCTCTTGGTGGTGGTGAGAATCAAATAGTGACTATAAGAGAATGCCAATGAGTGTCAATAATTCCAGTTGGTTTTTGAAAAGTAAAAATAAGTACATAAGTAAATAAAAATAAAAAACCTAAAATTCCATTTTTTGCCCACAAATTCAGTGTGTTCACAAACGCAAAATCATATATGCAAAATCCTTTTATGACTAATTTACTAAATGAAATTGGCACTATATGTGGATTTTTAAAATTTAATTAAAAAATTTCTATTATATTCACTGTGAAAGCAGCTATTAATCTTTTGAAAGAAGGATAAAGATAGAGTTTTATGTAGAAAATGCATAGAGTTGGTGACCAGAAAACCAGATGCTGAAACAGTAGGACATTGAGCATCTGAATGTCTGAGCAGAATACAAGGCAGTGAGAAGAATCAAAAATATCATCTGCTATTACTAGAATCATGGTTAATGTGATAGGGAATTTTAAAATCTGTTTGTCTTGTTAGGCACAGCCAGCTTTCAGTATCTATGAGTTCCACATCTAGAGATTCGATCCTGCATAGATTGAAAACATTTGCAAAAAATTTTGGCCCTGTATTGAACATGAACATATTATTTTTCTTGTCATTTTATACCTAAGCAATATAGTATAACAACTGCTATGGTTTATAACTAGATTCCCTACCCCCAAAAAAAGCCTCCTGCACTCATAGGTGGGACTTTTGGGAGATGACTGGATTACGAGTATGTAATACTTATCCCTGGATTTATTTATAGTTGGGTATGATGTTAGGAGGTAAAGTCTGCTGACAGGAAGTGGGTCTCTGTGAGTGGGCCCTGGAAGAGTATATATCCCTCCTCCTCCTTTGATCACTAGCTTCTTCCTAACTGCCATATTATGAGTTCTTTCAGCTTTGCCATGCCCATCTGCCATGCTGCCCTAACTCAGAGGCACTAAAGTACGGATTGAAAAGTCTACAAAGTGTGTGAGCCAAAATAATTCTTTCTCTAACTTGTGGATGTTAGGTGTTTTATCCCAGCAATGAAAAAAATATATAGTTTTTCAATTGTATTAGATATTTTAAGTAATCTAGAGATGATTTAAAATATACTGTACAGGCATATACAAACATTATGGCATTTTATAGAAGGGACTTGAACATACCTAGATTTTGGTATTTTTATACAGGAGTTCCTAGACTCATCTCTCACAAATATCGAGAGATGACTATACTAGGAATAATGGTAATGTTAATAATAGTTAATATTTATTGAGCTACGTTCTTTGGCTTGACACTTCATATGTTTTATACCAATAGATTCTCAAATGAAATGTAGCAGGTAGATATTATTATGTAAAATTTAAGGATCAAAACATATACTTAAGAAGGCTAAATGATACACTCAATATCACCTTACTAATAATCAGACTGACCAGAATCACACTTAACCATATATATATGTGTATATGAATACTATGCAATATGAATATATATATATATACACATATATATATATATATATATATATATATATATATCTCGCAAAGTATTCATATTTTCTTCAAGATTCCTCAAGGGCAAAATTAATTCTGATATATACTGTAGACAAATAGGAAGAAAGTATCACTGTTCTTTCTTCTCTCCTAAAAGAAAAAAGAACATTATAAATAACCCTCTCCCAACACACACACACACACACACACACACACACACACCTCTTTTTCCCAGAAAGTGACTCTGAATCCATTTCTTAAATTTAAGGAATGTCATTTTAAAGGAACTGTGTATGATATATTCACCACTTCCTTGCTCAATGTTAGATGTTTCAGTTCACAGGAAAGTCAAGTATGCAAGAAAATGGCAAAATGTGGCTATGTCTACACACTGCCATTCCAGTACACCAACCTATGATGTGGATGCTACCTCTTTGCATAAGTTCAAAGACAGCCCATGTGATGAGTCAAGTCTGGATCATAGCACAACTAAGTACTTTAACTTCTATTATTGAAGTCCTAATCACAGAGGTGACAGAATAATGTCTTCAAAGAGTTCAGGTCTCAGAAGGAATTTTAGAGTCTGACATTAAAATCTCTACAGATTTGAAACGAAGCACTTATTTCCAGGAAACTTTGGTAAACTGAAATGGTAAATGTGATACCCAAAAAAATAAACAAGCAGTAGACAGTTTGAAAATGATTTGAGGAGAGTATGAGGCTTACTATTCACAAAAGATTAAGGGTCTTCAAATCCAAACATAAAGTTAATGAAGTGAACTTTTCTTTTGATTTGTAGATAGAATTTCTATTTGTTATTTCAAAAGCAGATACAGTATTAGGAGAGAAGCATCAGACAGATTCAAAAGGAAGGACATTCTATAAAATGTTTAATCAGTACTGCTAAAACAATGAAAGTCATCTAAGGAGACATAGTTCCTAAATGTAATGTGGTTACTTGGGTGGATCATGGAGCATAAAAAAGTCATTAGGAAAAAACTAATAAAATTCAATTGTATCTGGAGTTCGGTTAATAGTAATGTATAATATAAAGTTTTCAGTTTTGGCAAGTGTATCATAGTTATATAAGATGAAAACTAGTAGAAGGGTGAACCAGAAAGCTCTGTAAGATTCTTGAAACTTTTCTACAAATATAAAATTTCCTGAAATAGAGCTGATTTAAGAAAGCAAACACACCTGAGTGTGGTGATGTATGCCTGTAATCACAACATTCTGGAAGGCTGAGGCAGGACAATCACCAATTCCAGCCCAGCCTGAGCAGGAGAAATAAAATATAGCAAATTAAAATAAAACATGTAAAGGGGCAGGGGATATGCTTCCATGTACAGGGCCTGGGTTCTATTTCCCAGTACTTTTAAAAAAGGAAGCAAACACACACACACACACACACACCAGACAGCATGGTGTCCTCTCAAGTGGTCACATATTAACAGTACATTCATTACACTTAGAACACCATCTGATATACAGTGGGCACTTGATAATATATTTGAATCAATGAATCTCTTGTATCTTTGTGTAGGTTTGCTGTTTTTTTTTAGATGAACTCCATTTTAAAAAATGTAGGTCACTTCCTCTAGTCTGAAAAAAAAATCAATTGTTTCTTATTATCAAAATCTATGCTCAGCCGCTCTTTTATGATCTTCCACGAGCTAGCCAAACTCCAGCTCTGCTTGATTATCAGCATACTGCCTGCGTTTGGGTGAAAGATGTCTCTCCCGTCTTTCTGGGGAAGGGACATGAGTCTTCATTCTTGTCTCAGCTTTGTCATCTCCTCAGTCCAAAACTGAAATTCTTTCCCACTAAAGTCACTCATTCTTAGTTGAATTCAAATTCGCAAGTCCTCAAGAAGTGTTTCTCAAGATACTCATGCATTTTTCAAATTTTCCTTCTATAAATTCCTACTGTCCATTTTCAGTTCATGCATATACAAAATTGCTTACGATGATTAATGTCACGTGAATTTAATTTCTTTTTTTATCCAATCATCATTTAGGAGAAATATTTAGAGAAGTAGGGGATGAATGGTTACAAACAGGCATTTTTAGTATGTTCCTTATTGATTTTGGAGAAGGTTCTTTTTCATAGGACTATATCAATCTTACAAAAATAGTATGTGAAATTTATTACATATAATTATAGAGTGGTAAAATTGTTTAAAATGTCTATATGATTTAATTTATAGCTTCTAATTTATTGATTTATCATTTTTTACAATTATGTCAAGATGTTATAAATATTCAGAATTTTCAGTCAAAATTAAACTTCAATATATTTTAATTTTTGAATATACTACATGGGCACTTGAGAAAAGGTACATCTCCAATTTAAATAGATTGAGAGATAGGTTTTTATCCCATTGATATTTTAAGGACTGATAAAATTAAAATACTATTGTGTGCTGGTAACTTTCAAAGTGGTTGCAATTTTTATAAAATTAGGATAGTATCTCACTTCAAATGGCTCATGGTACAATGCCAATTGGTATATTTCATGGAGTGACTTCTTCATTTGGCCTCTCACCGAATCCCCAATAAACTTAACCTAAACCCTTCAACATTATTATCCAATTATTACCCCCCTCTTCCCACCAGGCTCTTCCCCACCCTGTGGTGCTGGGGATCAAACCCAGGACCTTGTGCATGGAAGGGAAGAGCTCTATCACTAAGCCACCACCTGAGCCCACCACTGGGCCCTTTTATCTGAAGACAGTGACATGATCGTATGGCTGTGCTGTACCAAATTATTTTACTTATGAATTGTCAAGCACTGACTACATTCTGACTGAAAGTTCCTCCTTGCACAGCCCCTGTGGCATTAATTTGGCTCTGGATAACTGGTATATAAGAGTCCTTAGCCTCATTATGAAGATGGCAGAGAATCTAGTCTCTCTACTGTGATGTAGTCACAGTAATCAATCTCTGCTTAGGTCCATATTACATTCAGTATTTCCATCTCCTTCTCCCACTGACTATCATTTTACATCTTTTACTCTTTCTCCTTTAACCAGCCCTGATAGCTGCAGTTTCATTTTTGTAAACACTAAACCAGATAGACTTTTTTCCTATGCTTCACTAAAATTGCCCACTATATTTGACCTGGAATAGTTATTAATTTTCTTTCTCTCATGTCACACATAACCTTATCTACCCAAATCATTAACAATAATACTTACATTTGCATTACATTTGCAAGAAAAAAATTATATTATTTTTCATCTTTCTTTTGAACCTAACATAATCCAAAATTTTCTCCTACAGGATATGGTAAAAAGAGCTTCAAAACTGGAGGCTGAAATCTTTCTGAGACCTCCTTCTGTTCACCAACTAGTACATTACCTGGAAAAATACACTAAACCCTACTGAGTTTCAATTGCCTCATATTTTAAATGATATAGTGAGAGTTAAGTGAAATAATGCAGGTATAGTATTTTCCAAAGTAGAAAATGTTATACAGATGTTACGTAGTGCAAATATACAAAGTATATTTGTCTTCAATGCAGACATATATTTTTTGAGGTCTCTGAAAAATTAAGTAAAATATCCCATTTCTGAAACTAAAAGCTATCAAACCTTTCTGAAAACCTCACAGTAGTTTGGTAGACATAAAACTGGAGACAAAAATTGCCTCTCTGAATAAAACAGCTTTGTAAGAAATGAAGTCAGGAAGATATAAAACACAGGCTCACTGCAATATGTAGAAGTGTAAAATTGAGGTACTAATCAAAGTGTTTGAAGACTGTCATCCTTGTAAGAATAATGTCACACTTAAGAGCCATGTGTTCAACATCTGCAAACCAAAAGCAAATGAAAAATTCTATTAGTTTGTACCAGAAATGTGAATACTCAGCTGAAACTAAGACTATTGTGGGGGGTATAATTCAAAGTAATATCAGGATGGAAATGATGAGTGAGGAGAAAAGGTAAAAATTATTATATAAACACAATTTATTTTGGAAAAGCGTATGAGCACATGCAAGGCAGCAAAATTTAAACTTTCTCTTGATAATTGAATAGCAGAGTCAGCACAGAGTTTCAGAAGAAAATGAAAAACCAGAATAAACCAAGCCAGTTTCATTTGTGAAATCTGTCCTGATTCCCCTGGTCAACTCAAATACTTTATTTTTTATGGTCTGATTGCCCCTTGTACTTATCCTGATTGTAACCATAACCACAGTGTATTATAACCATCTGTAACATATGTGCTAATTTCTCCTAAACTACCCTTTTTGAAAAGCAGAAACCATGCCTTTATTCCTTTGTATCCCCAATGCCATACATAACGTCTGCCACATGGTGAACAAGAAATCGTTGTATGTGATGAAGGAACTACTTTTTGGTAAGAGATATATCCAGTGATGAATTCTAGGTTCCTCAAAGGGTAGCATCTAAAGATACACTCATTTTAAAAACACTTACTTGGGATTGCAAGATGGCTGACTGAGTGGCAGTACGATAAGAGAGCCTCTCTGAGGAAATAAATAAATAAATAAATAAATAAATAAAAACAACTCAGACCTGGAATCTGGCAACATGGAGAAAGCCAGACAAAAGGAGAGGAATTCTCACGACCCAGGAAGAAACTGAGGAAAAAGAAAAAGAAGAAAGAAGAAAAGGAAGCATGGACAGAGGGCTGGAGCTGGGTGAGCCCCAATGGCTATACTGGCACAATTAAAGTCAGGTGACTCACGATCAAGCTGAGTTCGTGACCCTGCTGAGAGCGTGAGTTGGTGAGCTCCAGATCCTCAGCTAGAGGAGGTGCTGAGACAGGGAGTGGAAACACCCAGTCAAGCTGCATGAACTTTGGCAAGTGATGGGAACTGGAATCCCCAAACCAGAAGGAATGGCTGGGCGACATTTTGGAGTTGGGCAGGGCTGGCTTGAATCAAAACCAGAGGCAGCATCCACTGATGACTCCTAGTCCAAAGCAGATTGGTGGGATCTGCTCAGGCAGGGCCACGCCCCTGGTTGAAACCCAATAGCCAGGGACTAGGCTTTTCTGGGCCAGTGGCATCCCCAGGGAACACACAAACTTGTTGAAGCATAAATTGGTTGACTGGCATAGGAGGAGGAGCCAGCTCTCAGCGTGCAACTCGCAGATCCGCAACGGACTGGGGTGGCGGTACTGCCATAGCAAGTGTGCTGCAGGAAAACTGTAAGCAACAGGAAAGGCCCAGAGACCTCCACCACCCACCTATCTGAAGGGGGCTGAAAACATGACAAGACAGAAAAAGAGCAAAAGGTCCCCAACTGTGGAACCAGGGAAAGTGAGTCCAACAGAGATAAATGCAGAGGAGGTTGAGAGTAGCAAACCTGTAATGTCAGAGACAGCCTCATCGGAAATAAAGAACTACATCCATGACCTCATCGTCAAATTTAAATCTGAAGTTATAACTCAGGTGAAGCAAGATATAATATTAATAAAAGAAGTCCTGAGTAATCCCAAATAGGCACAAATGAAAGAATAGAGGAACCCAGAGAAAGGAGAGAGGCCTTTGATGAAGAATATAAACAAAATCTAGAATATATGAAACAGATCCAAAGAGAATATCAGAAAATTAAAAACTCCATTGAAACCTGGCAAAACCCTTTAACAGAAACTAAAAACAAACTTTCAAAACTTGAAGATAGATTTGCAAAGTATGATCATGAAAGGAAGGATCTCTTAAAAATAACAAGGAACCAGGAAGCAATGATACAAAGGCTAGAAGATGACAAGAGGATTTATAACCTAAGAATAAAATATGTGAATGAAGATGCAGCAACAAATACAAATGAAATAAAAAGTCTATTCACAGAAATAAT
>PVLA01018400.1:0-14642 GCA_004027455.1 Hydrochoerus hydrochaeris | reverse complement strand
CACAGGCAGAGTAGATCAGGAGATAGGGTCCACCAAGATGCTCTGTATAGGAAATATAATCAACCTGAAAGAGAGTTTATGTACTGAAAATCAGATATCAGAAAACAATGCTCTATGTGACAGGGAACCAGAGAGAAATAGGGACAACTTGACCAGCATCTACAAATAGGTTGGAAAGACAGGATACTTATGTGCAGTAGAGAACTACTCAGCTATAATGAAGGAAAACCTTGAGACTTTTGCAGGTAAAGGAATACAACTTGAGATCAAGTCCAGGAGTGAGAAGGTTTAGAACCACTTAGGTAAATAGCAGGATGTCCCCCCAATCTAAAAACTGAGGGAGTTGGTGGGACCCAAAATGTGCAGCACCCTGTGGGAGTGAAAGGGAAGGAACAGTCTAAAAAAAGAAGGCAGAAGATATTATTAATAGTGTATCAGGACTTAAAACCCACATTACTCACACTGCTCTGTTTAGATAGATTATATTCTGTTCCAGTTCGTCTACTTGTACTAGATTTGAGGGCACAAACAGCTATCCCAAAAATAGTAGGATATAGTACAGTAATCATCCTTAATTTCCTATTAACTTAATCTGAAGCTCTGCATAACTTACACTGTTTTACCATGACTGATCTTAATTGAATCTGGCTTGTTGGATTGCTGTTTTGTATTGACAGATTTTATCCAAAGCTGTTATGAGAGTATAGGCAACTACACTGAAGATGACAAGATTCACTAGGATACCCACTCTGGTTTGATTATTACCTGCTTTTGAAGTTTTACACTGTCTACAATGTTTTGTTTTGATTAATATTGTTATGTATTGCTATATTCAATTATACTATGCCTGATGATATGAACAATTCTATTGAAGATAACAAGAGACAACACAGTAACCATTGTAGATCACCTTGTATTGTGGATTTATATGGCTTTTTCATTTCATGTTTTTATAGGAATTTGTTTTGTTTTGTCTTGCTATGTTTTGTTTTTCCCTCTAATACAGAAAGGATAGAAACACATGTAGAGACTCAGGCATGCATAGAACCTATAAACAGTTTACGAGAACTGATTATATAACACATGATGAAATGAACAACTACTTTAAGGAAAAAGGGACACTAAGGTACCCAGTGCTGATTCCATAGCATCATGACGTGAAATACAGCAATACTACTATTCTTTGTTCAGAATGATTTTAGCCTGTTTTGTTTTGTTTAATTTCAACATACATGAAGGTATGGACAGCTATTTTGAAGAGAATGTGAGATACTATGGCAGCCATTGTTGACTTCCCTATTGTCTGGTCTTGAAGACCTAAAACACCTTCCTCATACTGTTCAGATCAGTTCTATACTGAGCTCACAAATAAAATGCAAACTGCACAGGAAGTACTTCCGAGAATCAACAACTGGGATCTCACCTTATTAAAAAGTTTTATACTTCAAAAGAAATCATCAACAGATTGAAAAAAAATCTTGCAGAATGTGCATTCTCTGTATGTGAAGATATGGACAACTATTTAGAAGAAAATGAGACAATATGATAGATAGTGAAGATCTCTGATGGTCTTGCTTTGAAATGTATGTCTCTTACACTGCTTTTTTGTGTTGCTTTGTTCTGCTTTATTGTGTTTAAGTTTACCCTCTTTAAAATAAAAAAATATGATGCTAAGCAGCAGCAGCAGCAGCAGCAGCAGCATACTTTTGTTAGGATAAGAAGCACACACCTGTAATCCCAGCACTCTGGAAGCTGAGGCAGGAGGATCGTCATGAGTTCAAGACCAGCCTGGGCTACATAGAGAGTCCAAGGCCAAGCTGAACTACACAGAAAGACTCTGTCTCAAAACATAATACTAACAGTAAAGAGAACACTTTCCTTATTGATATCACTTGCACTTCAGCTATGAGTGTCTCTGCCCCTTGTGATCCAGATCAATGGCACCTTGTCTCCCAGTCTGAGACTGTGACAGTCCAAAGCCTGTTCCTGACTTCTGACAGCTCTTGGGAAATTTGTGCCCTCATGGCATCCTGTTGTTCCCCCCTGGTCTCTTCTCGGCATTAGTTAGGTCAGTCTAGATATGAATCACACCTCTGTCACCAGTTTCCACTAAAAAAAAAAAAAAAAACAAAAAAAAACACAAAGAACCTCACTTCCACCAAACACTCATGAGCAGACTCTTCTAGAGAACTGAGAAGAAGGAAGGGTACAGCAAGGATTCCCATGCACCTAAGAGCGGACTGTCTATTGTGCTAGTTTGCATTCCTACAAATAATGTAATGGGCTCCTTTCTGCCCACAGCCTCAGCAGCATTTGTCATATTCTAACATGGCAGAAGGCCAAAGCAGGAACACTACCCTGATGGCCACTCTCTCCTTCCCCTTCAGCCCAAATTGTGACTTTCTCATTTCCACATGAAGAAAATTCCAATCTGTTCCTCACACGTCATCAATGCCTACTCCATGCACCACTTTCAACCAAAGGTCATACAACCCTCTGCCCCTCTGTATGCAGTCAGTAGAAGAAAGCCAAATCCCCACCGGTTGTGGGCTCCTCTCTGCATCCTCAAATACATGGCCACTTTCACTCTCTCTTCTTCTGCTTCTCTATTGTGCCAGAAAACTCCAACACTTGTTAATAGCTATTTTTGGTAGGGTAAAGTACAATCTCAGTGTTGTTTGAATCTGTATTTCTTTAATGACCAGTGATGCTGACCATCTTTTATATGTTTATCAGCCATTTTTTTTCTTCTGACACATGTCTGTTCATTAAGAAAATGTGACATACACATATATAAAACTCAGTCATAAAGAAGGATAAATTTGAGTCACTGGTAGGGAAATGAATGGATCTTGAGACCACAACACTAAATGAAATAAGTCAGTCATGGAAGATTAAATATATTATGGTTTCTTTAATTTGAGAAACCCAGAATATATGTCATCTAAATAGAAAAATAACAGATGTGTTAAAAAAAAAACAGGCAAGTAGTCTGACCTGGGGAAAGAGGGAGAAGGAAGAACGGGGGTTATGGGGCATAAAAATGATCAAGGTGAGATATACACATTTCAACAACCCAAACTTAATATAACCATGATATATTACAAACATAAACTAATAAAAAAAATTAGGAAATTCAGATAGGCATTAAGTAAATAGTCTCCTCTGAACACTACTATTGTTCCAACATCCCTGCTGACTGGCCTGAGGCCAGGGCTCCTGCCTGCAATCTTACTTCCTCCCCAAGCTCCCTTTCCTTCCCTTTTCTCTCTTATGTTTGTTCTCTCACTGCCCTTTCCCTTGCTAGGGTGTGAGATAAGTTCCTTATGTAGTTTCCTCCCTTCTCTAAATCCTTCCCCTTGCTGAAACTCAGCCTGAAGACTCTGCCTTCTTAATTCTACCTTCTAACATTAGTGAAGCCAGCCTTGAGCTAGAGACTAGATCCCACACTAAGTCTTCACACCACTTGCTGGTAGTCTGGATCACAGAGGGTGGCCAAGGACCTGCTCAGTCGGGGTCTGCAATTAGAGATGGAGAAGGGATTAGGAACATAACAAGAATAATCTAACCCAGAGTAACTGAACTGGGAGAGACAACTGCCCTGAGTCTAGTTCATTTCACGCTTCAGGATTCAGTTCTCATGCATGGAGGGTCCCAGGGCCGGTTTGCACCCTGATGACTTAGTATCCCCTGGATCTGTTCTAAGTCTTATGCAAATCTCTCAGAGACCCTGAAACTTTCACAAAATGAGAAGAACAGAGACATCATAGGACTTCCCAGAGAGAAGCAAGGTTGCCCTGTATTGTCTAAGTCCCCCACATAGATTCCTTGATCAAGAGGCCAAAATGATCCTTCTGATCCATCTAGGGCAGGATTTGAGGCAGAAGCACCACTGGTGGAGGATCCATGCTGGCTCCAGGTCACCACTGCAGATTAACTACAAATTGATCTCATGATGATATCTGATTGCAGAATCCACCCTCCCCCATGACCCACCCATCTCTGGAGCTTCTGCTGCTCAAGGGAACAGGATGGTTGGGATGTTTGCTGCAAACGCCAGAAAGAATAGCTCAGGAATAGAGTGGGAGAGTGAGTGAAACCAGTCCCAAGAGAGGGGAAGAGAGGAAAGATGCTGCTGAGCCAGATCCACAGGCCTATCTTGAAGGGGAACATGAGGTGCCTCTTTTTTTTGCAGAAGGCAGAGTTCTCGGGGTCTGAAGACAAAAGGTCTGTGCAGTGTCAGGAAGGGTGGAGAGGAGATCCTAGCACACCTGAAGACAGCCTACAGGACACGTATCTACACAAAGTTCATCTGGAATCTAATTCCTACTCCCTACATTATCCATGTAGTTTGTTTCCTTCTCCCTCCAGACTTGAATCTCCTGTTTGTGACTTCCGGTTCCTGCACACCCATGCCATCACAGCTGTGTCAGGCATGAAGCTGGAAGGGCAGGAAGAGAGGTTGGGTGTTTTTTGACTCTCAGTCCCTGGGGTGGTCCCAATGAAGGTCTTGGTCCTTGGGTGTATTTTGATACCCGCACCACCCTGGTTCTCTTTGAGGAAGTGTGCATCTGAAAGAGGAAGCAAGGCTGCCTAGGAAGCAGAGACTCAGCCCAGATCCAGAGAAAGAGCCTATGAGACAGAGAAAGAACAAGCACTAACAAGCAGAAGGGGTCCGGCATTAACTCCAGAGGAGGTGACCCTGCCCTCTCCCTTGTGCTCACACTTCTGCCAAAGAAACCTGAAGGAACATCTAGGGCTGGGATTTGAGGCAGGTCCCCCATAGGTGAAGGGTGCTGGCTTCGGGCCGCCACCACAGATTAACACAGATCATGGAGTATAGCTCTTCTCAGAGTCCTTTCCCTTCGACGAGGTTTTTACTCCTCTCGTGGCTACAGGACTAGCTCTCTCTAGCAGGTGGTACCTGTTGCTCTTAAACTCAACACACAGGACTTCACCCCAGCACTTATTCCAAGCAGAACCCTACGCATTCCACCTTCGCCCAAAGCGACATTCCCAGGGCAGTGGATCTTGGAAACGCTTCTAGGGGTCCCTCTCAGGCCAGCCTCAGCCCCTGAGCCCTGGGGACGGTCCCCAGTCACCCGTGGGAGGTCTCGGCACGCCTGGCGGTGG
The DNA here is from genome assembly GCA_004027455.1 of Hydrochoerus hydrochaeris. Classification (NCBI taxonomy): domain Eukaryota; kingdom Metazoa; phylum Chordata; class Mammalia; order Rodentia; family Hydrochaeridae; genus Hydrochoerus; species Hydrochoerus hydrochaeris. Next base: position 9,509 of record PVLA01018400.1, on the reverse strand, counting down.
GGAAATTCTGCTCTCGTCAGGCGGCCGCGCTCACAGGAGCCGCGTGACGCGGCGGGCAGCAGGAGGCGGCGCCGGGGCCGGGCTCGCCGCTGTGCGCATCGCGCCCAGGGCTTCCCGGGGCGGTCGCCAGCCCAGTTCCGCCGCCGCAAGGGCGGGGGCGCAGGCGGAGCACAGTCTTGTAGCCTGGGAAGGCGTGGCGGAAACCTGGAGGCCCTTGACAGCTGGGTCGGCCGGTGTCACACGCGCTCTGCGCCCGGGCTGTGTTCGCTGGTCGCCGGAGCTCTGCGCAGTTGGATGTGCGGCGCTCTGGAGCGCAGCCCAGACCCTCTCTGTAGCAGCCGAATTTGGGGGAACATCTCCGTGCCGCTGCCGCCAGCAAGCCCTTCTGTTTCCCATTAGAGAGGTCACATGGGCCACGAGGTCACCTGCCCGTGGAGGGACCACCTGACTCGCCTTCACGTGAGGACCTGGATCGAGCCCGTGGTGGCCTCGACCCAGCTGGCCGCCTCCCTCTACGACGCGGGGCTACTCCTGGTGGTGAAGGCGTCGTTCGGGGCCGGGAACTCCTCCAACCACACCACCAGCCCGTCTCCGCGTGGGGCTCAAGAGGACCAACAGCAGAAGGCCATCTCCAATTTCTACATCATCTACAACCTCATGGTGGGCCTGACGCCCTTGCTGTCCGCCTATGGGCTGGGCTGGCTCAGTGACCGCTACCACCGCAAGATCTCCATCACAGTGTCGCTGCTGGGCTTCCTGCTGTCCCGCCTCGGGCTGCTCCTCAAGGTGCTGCTGGACTGGCCGGTGGAAGTGCTGTACGGGGCGGCGGCGCTGAATGGCCTGGGCGGCGGCTTCTCAGCCTACTGGTCTGGGGTCATGGCCCTGGGCTCCCTGGGCTCTTCTGAAGGACGCCGCTCTGTGCGCCTCATCCTTATCGACCTGATCATGGGCTTGGCAGGGTTCTGCGGCAGCATGGCCTCGGGACATCTCTTCAAGAAGATGATCGGGCACTCTGCGCAGGGCCTGGTGCTGACAGCCTGCAGTGTGTCTTTTGCCTCTTTTGCGTTTTTCTACAGCCTCTTGGTGCTGAAGGTTCCCGAGGCTGTGGCCAGGCCCAGCAAGGAGCACCCCAGTGTGGATAGTGTATCTGGCACAGTGGGCACCTATCGCATACTGGATCCTGACCAGCTAGATAAGCAGAGTGTGGTGGGGCACCCTTCAACTCCTGGAAAAGCAAAGTCCCCCAAAATCATCATTACCCTGCTCTTTGTGGGTGCCATCATGTATGACTTGGCAGTGGTTGGCACAGTGGACGTGATGGCTCTTTTTGTGCTGAGGGAGCCCCTGAGTTGGAACCAAGTGCAGGTGGGCTATGGTATGGCTTCTGGGTACACCATCTTCATCACCAGCTTCCTGGGTGTCCTGGTCTTCTCTCGCTACTTCCGGGACACCACCATGATCATGATTGGCATGGTCTCCTTTGGGTCAGGAGCCCTCCTCTTGGCCTTTGTGAAAGAGACATACATGTTCTACATTGGTGAGTCTGGCATTCTTGGGGAGGCAGGACATTGCTGGCCATCTGCTCATGGGGCTGACACCAGACATACTGTGGTCTTGGTTTCCTAGCTCAGTAGCAGGGATTGAACCTACCAGCGAGCAGGCACAGGGAGACTGTTACGTTGTGTATTACCTGTATTGCACATTGAAATGTTACCAACTGGGTGCCCATGGTTCTAGGGGTCCTGGAGGTGCAGTCAGTGGTACCTGGAGTCTGCAGGGGAGGCGTCAGAATGGACAAGGTTGAGTTTCTTCTCCTCTATTTTTTTCAGTATTGAGACTAAACCCAGGAGCACTGAGCTATATCTCCAGACCTCTTTGTTTTTATTTTTATTTTAAGACAAGGTCTTGCTAAATTCCTAGGCTGGCTGTAAAGTTGCAATCCTTTTGTCTCCATCTCCTGAGTTGCTCGGATTACAGACATGTGCCAGCTTCTGACCCACTTTTTTTTTTTAATTGGTACAGGGGATCGATCTCACAATCTTGTGCTTGCAAGGCAGGTGCTTATGCCGCTGAGCTAAACCCCCAGCCCCCCACTGTTTTTTAAAGACAGTCTCATGTAGTTCAGATCGGCCTTGAATTCATGGCAATCCTCCTGCCTCAACTTTCTAAACACTGAAGTTATAGGAATGTACCACTGTACTCAGCTCCCGAGTTGTAAAGGGATAAAACACTAAGTAATCCAGCTGAAAAGGTCCTTTAACTAAAATCATTTGGGACCAACTAAAGGCTTTTTAACAATACATAAAAATTCCTAAAAATGAATTCTACAACCAATATAATAAATCCCCTCAAGGATGCAGAATGAAGTTTCCACATGGGGACCAGCATCAGACAACCACAAGCAAGGAGCTCTAGATTAGTGCTGCAACAGAACTTTCTACAATAGAGGACATGGCCCGCCGGATAATTCAGTCTGGCTCACACAGTAGCAGCTTACCACAAGTGGTACTAAGTGCTTGAAGTGTGGTAGTACAACTCAGAATACAATGTTAAAGTTCGTTTCATTTTCATTAATTTAAATAGTCACGCATGGCTAACAGCTAACGTATTGGAAAGAATGACTCTAAAATGTTGCCAGAAGGCTGTTACACACCTTAGAAAAACACCTAACAAAATGGTACAATAACCTCTGGCCAGTTCTCAGGAAGGCTATGGATTAAGGACAGAGTACCCCTCTCCCCTTCCCACCACTCTCCTTCCTTTGTCCCTCCCTCTCCACAACCCCACCCCCACCCCAACAAACTGCACTGGGCTAACTGATAAAGCTTGAGGGCTGTGAGGCAGCTGTTATGGGGGGACACACTTCCAGAAGTGGTTTGCTGAAGCTCCTGGGATTGTCTCCCCCAGGTGTTCATGCATAGTGAAGACAGGTACTTCTCTCCTTCAGAGGCTATGAGAGGAACCTGTGTCACTTTGGTGGCAGCAGCTCTCCTTCCCTAGGAACCACTTAACTCTGCCAGTACAGACCAGACCCCCGTGGCTGTCCATCTCCTGATCAGTGGTGCCCCGCCACCTTGTAAAGCGATACCCAACATGAACAGCTCTATCTGACCACAGAGGGTCAGTGTGTGCTTGAGGGGGGCACTTGTCTGCCAGCAGAGAAGTTACTTCTTCCAGGTCAAACATTTAGGGAATGTGAGGAAAAGGACTGAAAAGGAGCCAGGCTTTTGCTCTATTCTGGTATCTTTTTAAGCGTGGGCCACAGTGACGAATGATCTTGTGTGATCTTTTACAGCACGAGCGGTCATGCTGTTCTCCCTCATCCCCATCACAACCATCCGGTCAGCCATGTCCAAGCTCATCAAGGACTCGTCTTATGGTAAATGAAAGGAATCTAAGATCTTCTGCCCCAGGCTATTTCAGAGCTACTGAACTGGAGGCACAGATTTGCAGAAGACCCACAAGCTAGTTCCAGAAGCATCCTCAAGGACATTAGGCACAGTGTGCTTTCCAGCCAGAACAGATAGGAAAGTGAGAAAGACTCAAAAAGTCAGTCCCTGAAAAGCCATAGAAAGATACTTACCAACCACAGGCTTTGGGAAAGATGCAGCTAGATGGAGGCAGAGTTCCTGACAAATTAAGCTGTGAAGACTGAAAAAAGTCCTTGGAAAAGGGAGAGGGTTCCCCAGGGCTCTCCAGAGACTCCCTAGTGAGGAACAAGGAGAGAGAAACAACAGGACATTTCTTATTAACCTCTGTGCCCTTCACAGGAAAGGTGTTCGTCATACTGCAGCTGTCCTTGGCTCTGACTGGGGTGGTGACATCCACCATATATAACAAGATCTATCAGCTCACCATGGACAAGTTTATTGGCACCTGTTTTGCTCTCTCCTCCTTCATATCCTTCTTGGCCATTGTCCCAATTGGGTAAGAAGGGAGCAGCCTGGCTGTGTGACCTGGGGCTTGGTGTTTAGGTTAAGGTCTGTAGGATCATGTCTAGCCTACCATTGCAGGATTATTTACTCTCAGTGTTTATGGGGCAACTTCTGTATTGTTTCTCTCATCAAGAGAGAGTCCTCCTGTTCCCTCAAGCTGATAATCTAGCCATCTGGAAATTACCCCAAAACACAATGAATGAAACCCAAAGAGGCTGACTCACTTCCGGGCAGTTTTGCAGTGACAATTTATTTATAGGCTCTTTGTATACTTCCTTATAATTGGAGGCTGGTATTACAAACTCGCTTGAGCCATTGAGACCTTTTTGTCTGTCTCCTTTTAGGTGAGAGTGATCCTGCCTCTTTTCTGAATGCTATTTTTTCTCTGTGTCCCAATGGGGCTCTGTGCTCATTAACAAAATCTCCTGGCCACTGGGCTGTGTGAGCGTACTGTTAGGTGATTTCTTTGACTCAATTCTGGTGGGTAACAGGCAGGAGGAGGGCTGAGAAGTAAAGGAGAGCCTGGCTGGTCCAGAGCCCATTGTTAGAGCACTGGTCAAGATCACCAACAGAAGTTCAATCTGCCTTCAGCCAGCCCTGCCCAACAGAAATAAGAGTGTGAGTCACAAAGGCTGGCCACATGTGTGTTTTACACTTGCTACAGAGCCCTATTTTAAAAGACTGACAGGTGAAACTAATTGTAACAATGTAGGCAGTATCCAAAATATTTCAACATGGCGTCAATTTACAAAATTCATCAATGAGATATTTTATTTTTTAAACTAAGTCCTTGTAATCTGATTAGGTATTTTGCATGCACAGAAAATTTCAACCTGGACCAGTCACATTCTGAGGCTTCAGCTGACTGTTGTGGCTAATGGCTCCCACATTGGACAGTCCTTCTTCAGACTGTCAAACCCTTTCCTGAAATGAGGTTCCCTCTTGTATCAGTGCTGCTTGGCCAGAAGAAAGGAAGAATGAAAGAAGGAAGACAGGAAGGAAGGAGAAAGAGAAAGAGGAAAGAGAAAGAAAGAAAGAAAGAAAGAAAGAAAGAAAGAAAGAAAGAAAGAAAGAAAGAAAGAAAGAAAGAAAGAAAGAAAGAAAACATATATGGCCCCAATAGGTGGAAGTGATTTGATATACACTTGCATTTTAAAGAAAACTGCCTAGTAGCACATGAAATTTCTATATATGGGCAATGACATTATTATAGGCAGCAGAATAGAAAACAGTCAAAGGTAAATGAAAAGAGGACAGTAATAATGTGATTTTTAATTTTTTTTCACATTACCTGATAATATAGGTCTCCTGGATTAGGAGCCATCAATCACTAAGGTTCCTGGTTTTCTTTCTTAGTTGTGACAAATAAACTTGGTACACAGTAGTCCCTAGCACTATCAAAAAAAGTGGAGAAAAATAAGATATGAAGATTGGGGCGGGGATATAGCTCAGTGGCACAACACCTGCCTGGTAAGCGCCTGAGGTCTGGAGTTTGATTCCTGGTACAAAAAAAAAAAAAAAAATCAGGGAGCAGAGTTTGTACCAACACAGGGCCATAATCTGGCCTCATTTCCCAAGGTGGGGGACTGAGCCAGCTCTGTCCTCAGCTGTCCAGCCTTTTGGCCTTTTCATGTAAGTGCTGGCTGATTGGGTTGAACTGACTCAGTTAGAGCCACCATGCAATGCAAATTTCTCAGGAGTTTCAGGATACTGGCCAAGTGAGTAAATGGATTAGTAGTTTTGCCTCCTTGAAAATCATCCAGGCCTATTTCATTGGTAGTTGGATGAAGTCATTTCTTTAACCTAAACAAACACCAAAAACCAACAGAAAACAAGTCTAACTATTTAATGTGTATCATAAAGATATAAACACACAAAAGCAAAGAGAAAATCCATAAATTGTTCCTTTCTGCAGTTTCATCTGCTTTCACTGTGCTACGTAGGATGTCTTGCCTTCATTAACAGACTTGAGGGTACACGAGGCGGGTGTGCTGCCCTTGACATCTCACCCCAAACACACTCGCCCTCAGCCATTTATTCCTGCACAGCATCTTAAATTAACCTTGTGGCATCTTCATGATCTTATGTCACAGAGACAGGGACAGAATGTGGAAACATTCAAGTAAGTAACTGATTGGGTGCTCATGGGACTAAGGCACTTAAGTAATTGCTAAGTGTTCCTCTGTCATGGACATTTAGCAGTGCAGAAATGTGCAGACAAAGCCGAGTTCTCTGTACGCTGGAGTGACTGGGAAAGATTTTCAAATTCTACCATTGGGGTTCCAGCCCTAGAGGCTGCGATTCATCTGGGGCACAGCCTGAGCACAGGGATTTTTTTTTTTAAAGCTCTCCTGGTAATTTGAATGTACAACGACAGAGCGTCAAACATTCTGGCATAAAAGGAATATTTCCTTTCCCTTTGCTGGATCCTAGAAATTCTTCCAGCTAAAGGAGGCTAATCTGTGCTGTCAATGAGTGAGAGGAACAGGAAAGGCCAGCAGAGCTTTCCAACCATAGAAACAAAGAAAAACACAGGAGGTATGTCAGAGCAGAGGACTCAGAAGGCTGGACTGGTCACAGTCTTAATCTGCCTCCTTGATGCTAGGCGAGGCCTCTGGACCAGAAATGCCAACAACCTGTTTGCAATCCCAAGTGGTTGTGGCCCTGCCCCTTCCTGGCACCTGAGTGAGCCATTTTCAGGCCACTGTGAGGACCTGCCCTCTCCTGCTAGCTCTTTTTTACATGCAGAGGAAGATGCTGAGGAAACCACTGTGTGGTTCTATCCATCCCCAATCCTCTCCCCACACTCAGCAAAGGCTTCATACTACATAGAGAAAATAGAAGCCACCAGAAGAGAATGACCTCATTTTTTTCCATCTACAACCCTGTTTTCACTCATATCCATCCCAATCTTCCTTTTTAAAATAACAATAAGCATGTTAAATATTTCATATAAACTATGAATCTTCCTAAAGAATCCTTTGAGGTAATTACTATTATCCCCATTTTGCTGATGAGGAAATAGAGGCTTAAACTTGCCATTTTCTTAGAGGATTTATTTTAACCCTTCTCAATCTAAATTAGATATTTCCATTATAGGTTACCAAAGTTTCCTACATTTGTCCTTTCTAGCATGATAGTTGATGAACATTTCATGATTGTCTGTTCCATATTCTTACCTGCTAGACTACAGGCTCCCTGAGAATAGAGACCATGGGCGTCTGACTCACCATGGCCAAGCTGTAACCTGCCATAACTGGCCAAAGGGTACATAGCTAGTAGGTTACAGAGAGGGATCTGAATCCCGCAGTCTCTTTCTCTCTTATCCACTATGTGGGACTGGTTCCCAGAAAAGTCATCTGATATCTGGGAGTCATCTCAGTCATCTCTTTCACTTAATTCAGACAGCTTCTTCTACTACTTGACCTCTCTCTCTCTCTCTCTTTCTGTCTCTTCCTCTCTGTTTCCTCCTCCTCTTTCTTCTGCTTGTCTAAAAAATGACCCACCACTGTCTCTCCTCTTCAGAGACAGTTTCTCCAAAGGCTGTTCCGCATCCATTGTCCAATGTCCTCACCTCTCATTCACTTGCAAACCTTCTCCAGGCTGACTTCTCCCCAACCCCACCAGAGCTACTCTCACGAGGTCGTGGATTACTTCTTTGTAGGTGCAATTCTACCTCGCGTGATTTCTCAGCAGACCCAGGGCTCTCAGTCACTCTTCCCTCAGGAGTCTTTCATACCTGGCCTTTATAACCTCTCACTCTTCTGTTTTTTTCTCCTGTTTCTCTGATCACTTCTCCATAACCTCCAAATGGAAGAATCCTGTGGGGTTCTGCTCTGGGCTGTCTTCTCTCTTGAGATTCTTTCTCAAAACAATGTAAAGGGCTTTTCTAAACTTCAAACTGCCATTTATAATTCTAGAGTTGGGTTTCCTCTAATCCTGCTCCCACTCCAGTCTCTCCCATCCCAGTACATGGCACCATCCCCCACCTGAATGGGTAGAAACCTGAGTCACCAATATAATTTCTCTTCACCTTCCCCCAACTCCAATCCATCAGGCCTCATTAATTCTGTCTCCAGAGTGTGCTTTCAATTCATGCTTTCCTTCTTATCTCTCCTGTAGCCATTCCTAGTCTGAAGCCTTCAGTGACAAAGTTAGCCTTGAAACCATTCTTTGCATATTTATTCTTATTTCCTTCCATTCTCTCTCCACCTGGTGGCTGGAACAATTTCTTTAAAGTATAAATTAGATCATGTCATCTGCTCAAAGCTCTGCACTTGGCTTTCATTTCTATTAGAATAAAGCTCAAGTTTTACCAGGGCCCACAAGGTACTACATAATTGCATCTTGCCAACCTCTCTAGGCTCAGATTCCAGCCACTAATCATCCTCCCCTATGCTTCGCGATCCACTATGCTCTTCCCTTTCCTCGTCCGCACCTCTTTCTTCACTCAGTGAGTTGTGGTATTAACCTAAATATCATTTTCTCAAAAAGGACTTTACTAATCCTTCTCCATCTAAATTATGTCATTCTATTATATGTCCCCAAAGCACCCTGTTTTTCCTTCCTAGAGTGACAGTTGATAACCATTTAGTGATTGGTCTTTAGTATGCTTCCCACTAGATTGTAGGCTCTCTGAAGCCAGTGATCATGGTTGTTTGACTTACCATGTGCCCTCTGTGTTCAGTAGAGAGCCCGGCATATAAGAAGTAATCCAAAAGGATTTGTTTAATGAGTGAATATGAAGAAGAGAGTAACACTTACTACCCAGTATTACTTACCACTCACATCCCAGAGCTGCCTGTTGGTTGAACATGAAGTTAGGAGTTGGCCAGAAACACATGGTAGGAGTCAGAAGTCAGAGCTGCAAGCCAAGTTCATGAGGTTCTGTGCTAGCTGCCTCCTAGTCTTGCCTCTCCACTTGCCAGTCATGTAAGACAATGAATTCTATTTGAAGTACAGTAACTGCTCCTCCCAGTAGGACCCAGGGCTCATGGGAGTTGGGAACTTTCTACAGAGCTTTCCCTTAGAAGGTTTCTATTTGAGCTCACACCCACTGGCGACTCTAGGTGTAATGTTCCCATCAAGAGCTATGCTCTAGTTTAGAACCTGAGGCTCCTGAAGTTCCCACAGATGAGAAAACTGAGGGTCTCTGAGGTTAAAGGACATGATCCATCACATAGATCTAAGACTCCAACCAAGAGCTCCTTCTTGCTGTGACTCCATTTATCTGCTGATATTTTAGAACAAGGTTTGTGAGAAAGGGATGAGGAAGGGAGAAGATGAGGTGCCTATCCTTGAGATTAGCAAAGGTTAATCTTGATTTTGAAATACATATGGGAATTCGCCATCGGCAAGAGCTGCAGAGAGATTCCAGGAAAATGTAGACCCAAAGTGCTAATGATGTATGAAACAGAGAAGGTCATTTTCACAAGACTGGAAGGAACTGAAAGTGGAACAAGTCCCCTAGGCCATCCTTCTCTCTTAGCATGGCATTCTGATGCCATAATGGCGATAGCCTCTCACTCCATTAGTGGTAAAGGTGGCCTGAGATCTCCCCAATACAGCCTGTCA
>PVLA01018399.1:0-14631 GCA_004027455.1 Hydrochoerus hydrochaeris | reverse complement strand
TCAATGTTGTTTTAATTTGCATTTCTCAAATGATCAGTGATGGTGAACATTACTTCTTATATTTATTTGCCTTATGTATATCTTCCTCTGAGAACACTGTGTTCATCTCAGATTCCCATTTTGGAGAGGGTCTTTGAATTTAGAGGGTTTGATGTTGTTCAGTTCTTTATATTTTCTTGATATAAGCCCTTTGTCTGAGGGGTTGCTGGCTAAAATTCTTTCCCATTCTGTGGGTTTTCTTTTCACTCTGTTGTTGATTTTGTTTGAAGTGAAGAAACTTTTCAATAATATGAGATCCCAGTTGTTGATTTTTTGAAGTGTTTCTGTGCAGTTTGCATTTTGTTCATGAATTCTCTGCTACCTCTATGTCTCCAAGACTTCTGCCTACCTTGTCTTTCAGTAGATTCAGTGTTTCTGTTTTGATATTTAGGTCCCTGATCCATTTAGACTTTAGTTTTGTGCATGGTGTCAGGCATGGATCTAGTTTCAGTCTTCAGCATGTGGAGAGCCAATTTGCCAACAACATTTATTAAAGAGGCTATCTTTTTTCCAGTAAACATGTTTAGCCCCATAGTCAAATATCAGGTGGCTGAGTCTTTGTAGTCTTTGAATCTTCTAATCTGTTCCATTGATCCTCAAGTCTATTTCTTTGCCAGTACCATGCTATTTTTGTCACTGTGGCTTTGTAGTACAGTCTCAAATCAGAAATTGAAATGCCTCCTGCCTTACCTTTGTTGCCTAGAATTGCCTTTGCTATTCTAGGTTTCTTCTGTTTCCAAACGAATTTTTGGATTGTTTTCTCTAAATCTGTGAGGTATGTCAATGATGTTTTGATTGGGATTGCGTTAAATCTGTATAACAGTTTTGGGAATATGGCCATTTTCACAATGTTGGTTCTTCCTAACGAAGAGCAAGGAATATCCTTCCATTTTATAAGATCCTTTTCAATCTCCTTTTTCAGTGTAGCATAATTTTCAGAATATAGGTCTTTTACATTTTTAGTTAGGTTGATTCCTAAATATTTCATTTTTACATGTTATTGTAAAGGGCGATATTTCCCCAATTTATCTCTCAGTGATTTTTTTGTTTGTGTACAGGAATGCTATAGATTTTTGAGCATTGACTTTGTATCCAGCTACACTGCAGAACTCGTTTATTACCTCTAGTAGTCTTTTAATGGAGATTTTTGGGTCTTTTATATAGAATATCATGTCATCTGCAAATAGTGATAATTTAACTTCTTTCTTTCTTTCCTATCTTTATTTCTTTTATTTCTCTCTCTTGTCTGATTGCTCTGGCTAGTGTTTCCAGAACTGTGTTGAAAAGGAGTGGTGATGGTGGACATCCTTGTCTTGTTCCTGATTTAAAAATGAAAGCTTTCAGTTTTTGTCCATTTAGTATAATGGTTTGTCATAGATGGCCTTTATAAGGTTGACATAGACGCCATGTATTCCGAGTTTCTGAAGAGTGTTTATCATGAACATGTGTTGGACTTTGTCAAAAGCTTTTTCTGCATCTATTGAGATGACCATGTGGTTTTTGTTTTTGGCTCTGTTGATGTGGTGTATTACATTTATTTATTTGCATATGTTAAACCATCCCTGCATTCCTGGAATGAACCCCACTTGGTCATGATGTATAATTTTCTTGATGATTTGCTGCATTCTACTTGCCAGTAGTTTGTTGAGAATCTTTGCATCAATGTTCATTAATGACATTAGCCTATAGTTCTCTTTTTATAATTTTCTCATACTCTTTCTCTTATTTCCATGCTTTTCTTTTCTATATTCCACATATAAGTGAAAACCATTTGAATGTAGTTTATTTTACTTAACCTGGTCTCTAGTTTTGCTAACTTTCTTATAAATACATGATTTCATTCTTCTTTATGAGTGAATATTATTGCACTGTGTATTCACATCACATTTTCTTTATTCATATTCTTGCTGACATTTGTTATTTTTAGTTTTCTTCATAGTAGCCATTATAACTGAAGTGAGATGGAATTTCAATATGGTTTTCATTTGCACATCCCTGGTGGCTAAATATATTGATCATTTTTTATCATGTTTGTTTGCCTTTTGTATTCCCTGTATTGTGAAATGTCATTAATTTTACTTACCAAATTATTGATTGGATTATTTGTTTTTGTTGGTTTTGACTCCTTTATATGTGATTGATATTTATCTTTTGTCAGATGAGTAACAGGAAAAGAGATTCTCCAATTTTCAGATTGTCTCTTCATTCTGTTCTTGGGTTTCTCTGCTATGAAAAAACTTTTTAATTTGATGTGATATCACTTGTCATTTCTTACTTCTGCAACACTGTATTATAAACATTATGGTACTACCAGCCAAGCACCTTGAAAATGCACTGTTTTTATGGATCCTTTCTTTTCTTTTTTTAAACTCATAGGATTATAACAATTTATAGTATATTCAATGAATTCTTTCAATTATTTGACTTTCAGAGTTCTTGCACTTGCAGTGACCTTTTATTTTTGTGATAACTACTTCCTAATATAAATGCATGGAATTTAAAAATTCTTTCATTTGTTACCATTTTGCATAACAGTGATACCTGATGATACTGGAAAATCTTTCTCTTTCTAAGTTCTTCTGAATCCAGAGAAAAAAACAAATGTATATGCTATTTGTCAATTGACAAGTTCACATAAGGGCAATTACTTTCACAATTTAAAGACATAAAGGTGATGATATATTTTCTGATAATTTTTAGTTTTGCTTTTTATTTTTAAACCATTAACAAAGGCAATTAAATCAGCATTTCAGTGGAGTCTCTCTGTGTGAGATATGGTGCATAATACAGGAAAGAAGGCATAGAGTATTTCTTTTTCTGGTAAAAGTGTGCATGAAGGTGAGCTTGAAAAGCTCCAGCAATAGTAATATGTGAAGGAGAATGTAACTATAAGAGGTTAGTTTTCTATATGAAAATTATTGATCTTTTTTTGTTTGTTTCTTTCTTAATTTATATGATATGAGAAACCATTATGTTTCTGGATTCTTGAGTTCTAAGTTTATTGTCTTATCATGGCTGCCTTAATGTCCTGAACTGAATCAAAACAGTTACCTTTCATGGTAGTTTTTTCATTTTGGGGGAGAGTGAGAAGTTACATGGTGTCACAATCAGTGAATAATGTGGAGTAAGACATCCTAATGTTTTTTAGAAATCTACATTTCCTTTGCATGGCACCTAACATCCAAATTTACTGTATTTTTTTATGACACTTGGAAAAAACTTCATGAAGTAGAACTTTAAGAACTGCTTCAACAGGTGACAAGCATGGTAAAAAATTGTGCTCAAAGCATACTAGAATATATTGAAGAACATTAATGGCAATTCATCTTTTACAATAATAACTTTTAAAAATTTTAAACATTCATGTCAATTTTCAATCACTCCATGTATTTTGTTATTCTCAGCTGAACTGTTCTACACATGACAGTTTTATCCTTTTGGTTTTGATAGTTTTTAGTTTTTGTAAATTCTTGCTGATTTTCTATGCAGCAATTATCCCATCAATTTTTGAGACCACAGTGCTGAAATCTCCAATTTTGGATTTTTCTATTTTTCTTTTCAATTCTATCAGTATTCTCTTCACATTTTTTGCAATTTTTTATTGGTTTAGATATTTAAGAGATCTGTTCTTATTCTATTGACTCCTGTATGGAATATAACTCTCTGCCCTTGGCAAAAATTTTCCCCTAATAACTCCTTTATCTGACTTATATTATTTTTCCTTTGGTGCTATTGTTATTGAATAGATCTTTTGGTCAATGTTTTTGTTGTATAATTTTTTTTGTATCTGTGTATTCACAGACTGGCTCTACCATTACATTGGAAATAAGTTTCTCAAAGGCAATTTATAATGAGTTATGTTTTTAATTTACTCTAGCTATCTGTTTTTGAATTGGCATATATAAAAAATTTGCACTTAATGTCACCATTGACAAATTAAAGTTAAATCTATCATTTATTTGTGTTCTGTTAATTTGTCCCTGTGCTTCATTTCCCTATGTCATTTTACTTCTAATCTTATGTATTACAGAAACATTTTAATTTTCATCTTTTTGAAATTTAGAATTTTCTGGGATACATCATTTTGTGTTAGTTTTAGTAGTTTTTCTAGGGAACAAAGAATACATATGTAACTTGCAGCATACTCATCAATATGTTACTACTTTGAATGAAGTATTGAAAATTTCCTTCAATTTAGTTCCTTTTATCTTGTCCATTTAAAAAGTTTAGTGGTCTCATATATTTCTTCTACATTTATGTCTCACAGTACTATTGTATTTTTTCCTTCAGTGCACAAATGTGATTTAGCAAAATTAGCAAAACCACGTGGAGAAAAATAATTGATTGTACTTATTACTGTTTATACACATTCTGGTGGGGTTTTTTTTCTTTCTGAGGAACTGTCCTTCATTATTTCCTTTTACATTTAGAGAAATTGATTTAGTTATTCTTTCAGGATATTTTCTCTGGTTAGGTTTGGTGATGCACAACAGTAATTCCAGCACTCAGGAGACTGAGATAGGAGGGTTGCCATGAGTTCAAGGCCAACTTCGACTGCATAGTGAGTTCAAAGCCAGCCTGAACTACACAGCAAGACCCTGTCTCAAGAAAAAAGATTTTTTTATACTGAAAAATTACTTCTTTTCCTATGAGGATCACTGACAGACACTTATCTGGATATACCATGCATGGTCAGCAATTATTTGCCTTCAGTGCTTGTAAACTTTGTGGAAATATACAGCTACTCAAATGCTTTCTTTATAGGTAAAATATCATTTTCTCTATCTGCTTTTTAATATTTCTTCTTGGTATTTAGCATTTAGAAATGTAAGATGTGGATTTTCAAGATGACCAACTGAGTGGTGGCACAAGAGAGCCTCTCTGAAAAAAATAAAAATAAAAACAAATCAGTTGCTGGAATCTGGCAAAATGGAGAAAGCCAAACAAAAGGAGAGGAATTCTCATGATCCAGGAAGAAACTGAGGGAAAATAAAAAGAAAAAAAAAGAAAGAAAGAAAAAAAGAAAGAAGAAGAAGAAGAAGAAGAAGAAGAAGAAGAAGAAGAAGAAGAGGAAGAGGAAGAGGAAGAGGAAGAAGAAGAAGAAGAAGAAGAAGAAGAAGAAGAAGAAGAAGAAGAAGAAGAAGAAGAAGAAGAAGAAGCATGGACAGAGGGCTGGAGCTGGGCAAGCCCCGATCACTGTACTGGCATGTCTTAGAGTCAGGTGACTCATGATCAAGCTGAGATCACAGCCCTACATGAAAGTGGGGGTTGGTGGGCTCCAGACCCTCGGCTGGAGGAGGCACTGTGGCAGGGAGTGGAAACAGACAGTTGAGCTGCATGAACTTTGGTGAGTGATGGGAACTGGATTCCTCAGATTAGGAGGACTGGCTGGGTGACATTTTGGAGTTGGGCAGGGCTGGCTTGAATCAAAACCTGAGTTGCCGTCTGCTGATGACTCCTAGTCCAAAGCAGATTGGTGGGATCTGCTTGGGCACAGCCACACCTCCGGGTGAAGCCCAATAGCCAGAAAGGAGGCTTTTCTGGGCCAGTGGCACGCCCAGGGAACACACAAACTTGCTGAAGCATAAACTGGTTGACTGGCATAGGGGGAGGAGCCAGCTCTCAGCATGCAACTTGCAGATCCACAGTGGACTGGGGGGTGGTACTTCCCTAGCAAGTGCACTGAAGAAAAACTGTAAGCAATATGAAAGGTCCAGAGACCTCCACCACCCACCTGCCTGAAAGGGGCCAGAAACATGACAAGACAGAGAAAGAGCAAAAGGTCCCCAACTGCTGAACCAGGGAAAGTGAATCCAACAGAGGTAAATGCAGAGGAGGTTGAGAGCAGCAAACCTGTAATGTCAGAGACAGCCTCATCAGAAATAAAGAAATACATCTGTGACCTCATCATCGAATTTAAATCTGAAATTGTAACTCAGGTGAAGCAAGATATAAGAAGATTAATAAAAGAAGTCCTGGGTAATCCTCAAGTAGACACAAATGAAAGAATAGAGGAACCCAGAGAAAGGAGAGAAGCCTTTGATGAAGAATATAAACAAAACCTAGAATATATGAAACAGATGCAAAGAATATCAGGAAATTAAAAACTCCATTGAAACCTGGCAAAACCTTTTAACAGAAATTAAACTTTCAAAATTTGAAGATAGATTTGCAAAGCATGATCATGAAAGTAAGGATCTCTTAAAAATAACAAGGAACCAGGAAACAATGATACAAAGGCTAGAAGATGACAAGAGGATTTATAACCTAAGAATAAAATATGTGAATGAAGATGCAGCAACAAATACAAATGAAATAAAAAGTCTATTCACAGAAATAATTAAGGAAAGCTTCCCAAACATAGGTAACAGAAGTGAAGTTCAGATAAATGAGGCATACAGAACTCCAGCCAGCTACAACCCAAACAGATCTACACCCAGACATATAATAATCATGATCCCAGAAATCCATCACAAGAACAGAATATATAAATGTGGTCAGAGAAAAGAAACAGATTACCTATAAAGGAAAACTCATCAAAATCACAGCAGACTTCTCAATGCAAACTATGATATCAAGAAGAGCTTGGAGTGAAATATTCCAACCCCTGAAGAAAAATATCCTCCAACCCAGAATGATGTAGCCTGCAAAACTGTCTCTCAAAATTAATGGAGAGACAAGATGTTTCCATGACAAAGAGGAGCTGGGGGAGTTTGTGACCAGCAATCCAACCCTGCAAAGAATACTGAAGGACCCTCTAGAGAGAGAGAAGAAAATCACCAGGATTCCAGGAATAATGGCAGAAAGGCCTCAAAGAAAAGGGCAGACAATGGCATCAAGGAGAAAAGTAAACAAACAATGACAGAAAAATAAGACAGAGAAGATTGGTTATATCACTGTTTTATCTTGACTGACTTTATTTGGATCTGATATGCTTGAGAGTGTCAAGTCTGAGAGTAGGGGCAGCTACTCTGAAGATGACAGGATTCAATAGGATACCCATTCTGGTTTGATTGTTAACTGCCTTTGAAGTCCTATAATATCTCCAATGTTTAGATCTTATTAATAGTGTAATGCAATGCTAAGTTTATACTATATTTGACAATATAGACAATTTTATTGAAAATAACAAGAGACATCATAGTGACTACCATAGATCACCTAGTGTTGTGTTTTTGTATGTTCTTTTCATTTTGTGTTTCTCCAGGAATTTGTGGTGTTGACTTGTTTTGATTTGCTTCTAATACACAAAGGCTAGGTATATGTGTAGAGACTTCTACATGTGTAGAACTTCTAAGTGGTTTATGAGAATTGATTATAGTTATTGTAAAGAAAAAAGGAAAAGAGAGTATTCTAAAGTATATAACTGCATGTATGCTTGAGTGTGTGGAATTAATAACCATGTTGCTAAAGTTTTAGTTGGATGGATGAACTAAGTTGACTGCAGTCTCAGGCTGTTTGGATGTCCACTTTGTGGACTTTAGTTTTGTAACTTGAATAACTGCATTTAAGAGGAAAGTATGTAATTGTCAACTAGTGATTTCTTACTGGTTACTATTTTTGTTTTTTTGTTTTGTTTTGTTTTTGAGATTTTGTATTGTTTCTACCCTCTTTGTTTCAAATTTTTTTCTTTAAATAAAAATACTAAAAAAAAAGAAATGTAGGATGTGTCTTCTTGTTTTTGTTTTCATTATCTCCATGGAGTTCACTGAGTTTCTTGAACTTGTATGTGTATATCTTTTGACATATTAGGAAAGTTTTAGAACATAATTTTTACTATCTATAAATTATAACCTTTTTGCCTCATCCAAAACTTTGATGTGATGCATATCTTTTACTGTTTGAAATCAACGAGGCTAACTTTATTTTTGTGGCCTATTTTCTCTTCTTCACAGAGTGAACAAATTCTATTCTTGTGTCCTTAAATTTACTGATTGTATTGTCTGTCATCTCCACTGCATTATCAGACCAATTAATTATTTTTTACTTTAACTATGTTATTGTTTCTACAATGCATAATATCTACTCCTCTTTATGTTTTCCAATTTTAATTGGTTTTAAGTGAGCTTATTGATCTCTAAAATATTATTATCATTTGAAACCACACATGTTAGTGTTTTTAATGTAAATTCATGCATTCACAATAAAAATTTCATCAAAAATTGAAAATAGATTTACCATTTGATCCACTAATTCCACTCTTATGTGCAGTAAAGGCTTAAAATAAAAAAGAATAAATCCACACCAACACTTGTAACCACTTTTAATACTAAAGAGAGACAAAAATTCAAATGTCTATCAACTGATGAATGGAATTAAAATGTGATGTAGTATACAATGCCATATTATTCACCAGTAAAAGTAATGGAGTACTAGTAAGCAAAACAATATGAATAATACTTGTAAACAATGATAAGTGGGAAAATCCATTCACAAAATGATGTATTTTATAATTTCATATATGTGAATATCCCAAAGTAAAAATTTATAAGACAAAAAGTAGAGTAATCATTAGGCCTAAAGTTTGGATGGATAAGTGATGCTTATAGCTTTGTGCTACTTTCTGTGGAAAATATTCTAAAATTAGATTGTGATGATGGTTCTCAAATCCCCTGGATATGATAATATAAAGTTAAACTGCACCTCCAGCCAGGCACCATCTCATAACTGCATATTTAGCTATTAAACTCATGAATGGATGAATTCACTGGTTTGCACAACACCCCTAAATCCAATCATATTCCAAATGCAAGAAAATTTGGGAGGCATATTACATCTCAATTGTAACAACATTTAACCCTCAAACTCTTATGAGCAATACCCAAGAGACTAGCTTCTGTCTCACCCATCTCAGAGAAACAACAGGACTTAGCATATTGTAGTCGAGTAGGAGCTGAAGAAAAAAAAACTGCAGAGTAGTTTGCACTAGCATGTAGGCCTGAAACACTATTTCTTTAACAGTACTAAGTTAGTGAGTGATAAATTCTAGCTCCCAGCTTTTCTTTGTGGAAAGAGCAGAAGTATACATTTGGTGCCCCACGTTCCCCAGAAACTCCTGAGAGATTCTAACCCACCTATCTCTGAGTGCCAAAAGGACCTGGAAAACTCTGGATACATGAGGACCACTGACAACAAAGATGGTAGTGTGGACTAACACAAGGATTTGAGGGGCCCGTAAAAGTTTTTGCCACATTAACTTGTGAAAGTCTTCAATATGAGGCTCATCCAAAGAGACACATAAAGCCAGCAACATTTTCCTAATTCATAGATACCAACCTAAAGAGGAAAATTAAGAAACCAGAACACAATCTGACAAACAAGATAAAAGTAATAAACCAACACTGTTGAAATGGAACTATAACTCAGGCCCTGACAGCATGGAATCCCAGCACATGGAAAGGGATTTGGAGCTTCACCCCCAGGCAATAAGACCATTCCCTGCATGAGAGACCACCCCAAGGCACACGACAGGGACAGGGGCTTAACTGGGACATGCCCAACAACCTCCAGGCATCAAGCAGGGCCAAGAATCCAGCTGTGAGCACTGACCGTGCCCTCTGGTGGAATCCCACCACACAGAAAAAAATTAGAACTTCTCTCCCAGGCAGCAATCCTTGGACTACAGCAGACTAACTGCTAACTTGTAGAGAGATTCAGAGACTGCCTCACCAAAACAGATCTCAGGAGGAACCAGTCAGTGTGGTGAGTATGCTCCTAAAATAGTGGTGTACAGTGGATAAATAGGGCCAGTAGTAAAGCCCCCTCCAACAAACTGTAAGACTTTGGTGAGCCTAAAAAGAGTGTGGGTAGCCCCCTCCTACACACAGAAAATATCAGGCAGAGTGGGGATTGTGCCAAGAAGGACTCCCCCAACTTTAAGAAAGTTAAAAGGACTTATAAGACACACAGGCACACAATAGGGACACAGTACGACCTCAGCTGACACAAGTACTAAAGACAGGGAGATGTGATGACTTGAAACAATCCAAAGATAAATTAATAGTAGGAACTAAAAGTTGACCTACATCAATATTAATAGGCTTGTCAGCCTAGGGATAATATAGGAATCACCCAACAAGCCCTGCAACAGGAAGTCAGGGGACTGGCCCACCTCTTCATTGTGGGATCCAGAAATTGAACAAACATCAAACTTACATTAGGATGCCAAGATACACACTTACCAAAAGTAGACACTAGTGGAATTGAAGCACCAAACACCAACTCGAAATAAGAAAATGGCAAAACAAAAAAGTAAAATGCAGTCTCAAGCATCTAGTCCCCCAGGTGCAAGTACAGGAAACATTGAAATAGAGGACTTCAAAAGTAACACACCAGAAATCTCTGAAAAGATAACGAATGAAATAAAAAAAACTCCATAAGGCTATAGAGGAAATCAAATTAGAACTACTTTCCCATGTAAAGATAGAAAAAAACAGCCTTTGCAAAGAATTGTTGAATACAGCCAAAGAAGTAATAGAGAAAAAAAATTACAGGAGCATGGGAAACTGAAACCTTGAATGAGCCATATAGAAAACAAGCAGAATTCATGAAACAAACTCAAAAAGGCTTCCAAGAAACAAAATATTTTATTCAAAGTGTGCAAATCTATTTAAATGAAGCTGTGGATAGGATTTTTGACCTTGAGGACAGGATGTCAATTAATGATCATAAAAGGATAGAACTTTTGAAAATAACAAAGCAGCATGAAATGACAATAGAGAAGATTCAAGATGATTCCAAGAGCAGCAATATAAGATTAATAGGCATTAGTGAAAAAGCAGGAGTGAATGCAAATGACATATGTAAAATATTCACAGAAGTAATAGCCGAAAATTCCTCAAATGGGGAAAAAAGCTAATATGAAAATAAGTGAAGCATATAGGATGCCAGACAGTCAAACTCAACATAAATCTACACCCAAACATATTATAATTAAGATCTCACACATACAGCATAAAAATAGAATACTAAGAGCTGTTAGAAAAGACACAACTCACCTATCAAGGAAAGCCCATTAGAATCATGGCAGACTTTTCAGCACAAAACCTCAAGTCAAGACAAACTTGGAGTGAGGTATTTCAAGCCCTGAAAAAAACAACTTTCAACCCAGACTGATGTATCTAGCAAAACTTTCATTCAAATTTAATGGAGAAACAAGATACTTCCATGATAAAGAACAACTGGAGAAATTCACGTCCACCAAACCAACCCTAGAAAGAATATTGAAAGATATACTAGACAGAGATAAAAATGGGCATAATTCACAAAACAACAACAGAAAGAAACCACCATGTAGGACAAGCCATTAAACAAAGGGAAAAACATAAACCAAACAACTAGAACATAACATGGCAAAGTTGAGCCAGTACATATTACTGATATACATAAATGTAAATGGCCTGAATTCACCTACCAAAAGAAATAGGTTGACAGAATGGATCAAGAAAAATGATCCTACAATATGCTATATACAAGAAAGACATCTGGCCCAAAAGGAAACTCATAGATTAAAAGTTAAAGGATGGAAAACAGCATTCCATGCAATAGGAACCCAGAAAAAAGCAGAGGTAACTATTCTGTTTGCAGATAATGCGAACTTCAAACTTAAAATGATGAAAAAAGATAAAGAAGGAAACTACATACTCAGAAATGGAAAAACTCAAGAAGAAGAACTAGCAGTTATAAATATATATGCACCAAACTATATAAGACAGATACTAATGGACATGAAAAACGAAATACACAAGAACACAGTTATAACAGGGGACCTTAACATCCCATTGTCACAAAGAGATAGACAAACTAGACAAAAAATGTCAGCAAAGAAATAATAGAACTGAATCATACCTGTGAGCAGTTGGACTTAGCAGATGTTTACACAGTATTCTACCAACCACATCAGAATAAACATTCTTCTCAGCAGCACATCTGACATTCTCCAAAACAGACCAAATATTATCCCATAAAACATTCTTAAGTAAATGTAAAGGTACTGAAATTATCCTATGCATACTATGTGACCATAGCACACTGAAATTGGAAATTAATGGCAAAAGAAATTGCAAAACATGCATAAATACATGGAAATTAAATAACAACTTTTGAACCACCAGTGGGCTACAGATGAAATTAAAGAAGAAATAAATCAATACCTACAATTCAATGAAAATGCAGAAACAACATACTGTAATCTGTGGGATGTAATGAAAGCAGACTTAAGAGGGAAATATATAGCAATAAACTGTCATATCAAGAAAAAAGAATTAGCACAAATAAAAAGCCTAATGCTTCATCTCAAGTGTCTAGAAAAAGAAGAGCAAGTTAAACTCTAAACTCATAGAAGAGATGATATTTTAAAGATAAGAGCAGAAATCCATGCAATTCAAACTAAAAAATACAAAGAATTAATGAATCAAAAAGATTTTTTGAGAGAATAAAAAAATTGACAAACATCTATTAACCTTATAAAGAAAAGGAAAGAAAAAACTCAAATTCATGCAATAAGGACTGAAAAGAGGGAAATTACTACAGAGCACATAGAAATTCAAAAGATCATGAATACCTACTTTGAAATTTTCCATTCACATAGAGTGGAAAACACAGAGAAAATGGACAGATTCCTAGAAATATAAACTACCAAAGATCAACCAAGAACATATAGCAATTTTGAACAACCCAATATCAGCTATTGATATTAAAAGAGTAATTAAAAACATACCAACAAAGAAAAGCCCAGGTCCTGATGGACTCAAGAATGAATTGTACAAGAAACTTAGAGATTTGATGCCAGTACTCCTTAAACTTTTCAATGAAATTGAAAAGAAAGCAATCCTCCCTAAATCATTCCTGGAGGGAAGTATTATTCTGATAACAAAACCAGAGAAAGACCCAATTGAAAAGGACAACTATAGGCCAATCTCAATAGTGAATATTGATGTATAGATTCTCAATAAAATACTGGCAAATAGAATGCAGCAAATCATCAAGAAGATTATACATCATGACCAATTGGGGTTCATTCCAGGAATGCTGGGATGGTTTAACATACACAAATCAATAAATGTAATACACCACATTAACAGAGCCACAAAAAAAACACATGGTCATCTCAATAGACACAGAAAAAACTTTTGACAAACTCCAACACATTCATGATAAAAACCCTTCAGAAACTCGGAATACATGGTGTCTACCTCAACATTATAAAGGCCATCTATGGCAAACCAACAGCCAACCTTATACTAAATGGACAAAAACTGAAAGCTTTCACTTTAAATCAGGAACAAGACAAGGATGTCCACTATCACCACTCCTGCTCAATATAGTTCTGGAAACACTAGGCAGGGCAATCAGACAAGAGAGCAAAATAAAAGGAATGAAAATAGGAAAAAAAGAAATTAAATTATCACTATTTGTGTACGACATGATGCTCTATATAGAAGACCACAAAAACTCCATTAAAATACTACTATAGGTAATAAACAAATTCAGCAGTGTAGCTGGATACAAAGTCGACACTCAAAAATCAATTCTGGAAATATCGCTCTTTACAATAATATCTAAAAAATTCAAATACTTAGGAATCGACCTAACTAAGAATGTAAAACATCTATGCTGCAAATTATACCATGGTGAAAAAGGAGATTGAAGAGGATATTAGAAAATGGAAGGATATTCCTTGTTTTTGGCTAGGAAGAACCAACATTGTGAAAATGGCCATATTCCCAAAACCATTATATAGATTTAATGCAATCCCAATCAAAACATCATTGACGTACCTCACAGATTTAGAGAAAACAATCCAAAAATTTGTTTGGAAACAGAAGAAACCTAGAATAGCAAAGGCAATTCTAGGCAACAAAGGTAAGGCAGGAGGCATTTCAATTTCTGATTTGAGACTGTACTACAAAGCCACAGTGACAAAAATAGCATGGTACTGGCAAAGAAATAGACTTGAGGATCAATGGAACAGATTAGAAGATTCAAAGACTACAAAGATTCAGCCACCTGATATTTGACTATGGGGCTAAACATGTTTACTGGAAAAAAGATAGCCTCTTTAATAAATGTTGTTGGCAAATTGGCTCTCCACATGCTGAAGACTGAAACTAGATCCATGCCTGACACCATGCACAAAACTAAAGTCTAAATGGATCAGGGACCTAAATATCAAAACAGAAACACTGAATCTACTGAAAGACAAGGTAGGCAGAAGTCTTGGAGACATAGAGGTAGCAGAGAATTCATGAACAAAATGCAAACTGCACAGAAACACTTCAAAAAATCAACAACTGGGATCTCATATTATTGAAAAGTTTCTTCACTTCAAACAAAATCAACAACAGAGTGAAAAGAAAACCCACAGAATGGGAAAGAATTTTAGCCAGCAACCCCTCAGACAAAGGGCTTATATCAAGAAAATATAAAGAACTGAACAACATCAAACCCTCTAAATTCAAAGACCCTCTCCAAAATGGGAATCTGAGATGAACACAGTGTTCTCAGAGGAAGATATACATAAGGCAAATAAATATAAGAAGTAATGTTCACCATCACTGATCATTTGAGAAATGCAAATTAAAACAACATTGA
>PVLA01018398.1:0-14635 GCA_004027455.1 Hydrochoerus hydrochaeris | reverse complement strand
TTTCCGCTCTTTTTTACAATAGCAATTACACATTTTTAAAATTTTGTTTAAAGAGAAAAAAGCAAAGCAGAAAATAGAGTAGCAACAATACATAATTCTAAAAGAAAAAAGGAGAGAAAAAAACACTAAGAAATCACTAGTTTATAAATTACATATGGTCACCTTGGACGTAGTTGTTCAAGTTACAAAGGTAAAGGATGCATGGTAGATATCCAAACAGTTAGAATGCAAACAGTTCTGCTCAAAGATCCAACAAAAATTCAGCAATATGGTCATCTATTTGATACACTCAAACATACATGCAGTTATATTCCTTAGAGCACTTTCTTTTCCTTCTTTTCCTCTCTTTTTTACAATAACAATTGCACATTTTGGGTTTTATTGCTCTTACAGTTCTTATGACTTTTTACACTAGAGACACGATGTGATATTTATAAATAGGTTTCTTACTTATTTCACTAATGAGGATAGTCTCAAGTTGTCTCCATGTACCTATGAAGGCTTCAAGATCATCCTTTTTGTAGCTGAGTAATACTCCATTGTATAAAAATACCACATCTTTTTCATCCACTCTGCAGTTGATGGGCATCTTCATTGTTTCCAAGATTTAGCTATTACAAATTGTGCTGCTATGAACATGGGTGCACATATATGACTGTGATATGAACTTGTCAGTTCTTCTGGGAAAATACCCAGGAGGGGAATAGCTGGATTGAATAGAACTTTCAATCCTAGTCTTTTGAGAATTCTCCATATGGATTTCCATAGTGATTGCACCAGTCTATACTCCCACCAACAGTGGAACAGTGTTCCTTTTTCCTCGCAGCCTCACCAACACTTTTTAGCAGTCGATTTCTTGATGGCAGCTATTCTTTCCGGAGTGAGGTGAAATCGCAATGTTGTTTTAATTTGCATTTCTTGAATTACCAGTGATGGTGAACATTTCTTCATGTATTTATTTGCATTTGTATATCTTTCTCTGAGAACCGTGTGTTCATCTCAGATGCCCATTTTTGGAGAGGGTCTTAGAATTTGGGGAGCTTGATGTTTTTCAATTCTTTATATGTTCTGGATATAGGTCCTTTGTCTGAGGGGTTGCTGGTTAAAATTCTTTCCCACTCTGTGCGATTTCTTTTCACTCTGTTGGTGATTTCTTTGGAAGTGCAGAAACTTTTCAATAATATGAGATCTCAATTGTTGATTCTTTGAAGTGTTTCCTGTGCAGTTGGTGTTTTTTTTAAAGATATATCTGTACATTATTTTTTAAAATTTTTTTATTTAAAGAGAAACAAAAGAATCTAAAGGGTAGAGATAATACAGAATTTCAAAAAAAGATAAACAATAAGAAATCACTAGTTGATAAATTACATAATGTCCTCTTAGAAATAGTTGTTCAAGTTACAAAATTAAAGCATACAATGTAGATAGTCAAACAGTGAGACTGTAAACAGCTATGCATGCATGAATCTCTACATGTATTTCTATCCTTTCTGTATTAGAGGAAAAAAAACTTAGCAAGACAAAACAAAACAAATTCCTACAAAAACGTGAAACCAAAAGGTCATATAAAACCACAGTACAAGGTGATCTACAATCATTTCTGTGTTGTTTCTTATCATCTTCAATAGAATTGCCAATATCATCAGGCATAAATGAATATAGCAGTATAATTGAATATAGCAGTACATAACAGTATTAGTAAAAATAAAACATTGTAGACAGTATAAACTTCAAAGGCAGGTAATAATCAAACCAGAGCAGATATTCTAGTGAATCTTGTCATCTTAAGTGCAGTTGCCTATACTCTCAGACTTGATACTGTCAATCATAACAGCTTCGAATAAAATCTATCAATACAAGACAGCAATCTCACAAACCAGATTCAATTACAATCAGTCATGGTAAAACAGTGTAGGTTTTACAGAGCTTTACATTAACTTAATAGGAAATTAAGGATGATTAACATACTATGTCCTGTTATTTTCAGGATTATTATCTGTGCCCTCAAATCTAGTACAGGTAGAACAGAATATAATACATCTAAGCAGAGTGGTGTGAGTAATGTGGGTTTTAAATCCTGGTGCACTATTAATAATATAGTGTATCAAGGCCATCTATGTTAGAGATTCTAGCCATCCTTCTCTACCTCATTTCTGCTATGCTATTTTTCTGCCTCTGTTTGTCTAGTTTTCTCTTTCTTTCTACTGCCTGCCCCACTCATTGAGGCCTTTCTGCCACTATTCTTAAATCCTGGTATTTTTTTTCTCTCTCTCTAGAATGTCCTTCAGTATTCTCTGTAGGGTTGGATTGGTGGTCACAAACTCTCCCAGTTCCTCTTTGTCATGGAAGCATCTTGTGTCTCCATTAATTTCTAGTGACAGTTTTGCAGGGTACATCAATCTGGGCTGGAGGTTATTTTCTTTTAGGGCTTGGAATACTTCACTCCAAGCACTTCTTGATCTGATGTTCTGTGTTGAGAAGTCAGCCATGATCCTGATGGGCTTACCTTTATAGGTAATCTGTTTGTTTTCTCTGATGGCTTTTAATATTCTGTTTCTATATTGAATTTCTGGTATCTTGATTATTATATGTCTGGGTGTAGATCTGTTTTGGTTGTAGGTAGCTGGGGTTCTGTATGCCTCACATAACTGAATGTCATTTTCTTTTCCCATGCTTGGGAAGTTTTCCTTAATAATTTCCATGAATAGACTTTGTAATTTGCCTGTATGTATTCCTGCTTCTTCGTTCACATTTCTTATTCTTAAATTGTAGATTCTCTTGTCATCTTCTAGCCTTTGTATTGTTACTGCCTGTTTCCTTGTTATTTTTAAGAGATCTTTCCTTTCATGATCACACATTGCAAACTTGTCTTCAAGTTTTGATAGTCTATCCTTAATTTCTTTTAAGGTGTTTTGCCAGCTTTCAATGGAGTTTTTAATTTCCTGGTAGTCTCCTTGAATCTGTTTCATGTATTCTATATTTTCTTTATATTCTTTATCAAATGTTTCTCTCCTTTTTCTTGTGTTCCTCCCTTCTTCCATCTGTATCTTCCTGAGAGATGCTTCTTGAGAGCATTTCTTTTATTACTCTACTCATATCTTGTTTTATGTGATTTAGTGTTTCAGTTTTGAGCTTGTTTACATGTCTTAATGTCTATTGAAACCATGTCTGATGTTGTGTGTTTGGTGCCCACAGTCTCCCTTGTTTTTCCCTCTCCTGTATCAGTGCTCTCAGGGCTCTGGGCTAGGGGCCTCCTCCTGCCTTTCTCTCCTGTCATGGTCCTGGCTTCTTCCACACAGTTACAGTACAGGATCCAGCCCCCTTCATTTTTTGCCATGTTTCCTCTGAAGTATGCTGGAGAGGGACCCCTGCCCTCTCCTGCCTGCTCTTCTCACTGAGGTGTAAGCAGCAGCTGCATATGCCTGCCCCTCCCTACTGGGCCAGCCAAACTTCAGGGGCCTTCACCCAGTTAGGGCTTGCTAGGCACAGGGGATCAATTTGGGATGGCTCATTGGGTCCCAGCCATGGCCACAGCCCAGTCCAAGCAAATGCCATGAATCTGCTCTGGGGATGGAGCAACCAACTGAAGTCACTTTTGCTCCCAGTTCAGGCTCCTCTTGCCTGATTCCAACATGTTGCCCATTTTGTCTCACCCTTCCCTTGGGGGGGGGGTGTCATTCCCAGCACTGACCGTGGATTAATGAAGGTCCCTTTGCTGGCTCCATTCTCTGTTGGGCTCACCAACCCCTGACTTCAGTGCTGCTGTGCTTCCTGTTAGTGGCAGCAAGAATGAGTTTGGGTGGCTCTCTCAGAAAGGCAGATTCAGGCTGTTGCAAACTTGATGAGTCACCATGAACAATAATGCTGTGTCCCATAATTTTTAGCTGTTTCAGTTGTAGTCCTGAAGTATTTGATGAGCTATTTTACATTTTAATTTCTTCCTGTGTCAAGAGGATCCATCTCCTTCTGTCTGGGTCTCTCCAGGATGTTTTACTCTGGCATATGTGGTGTTTCTCCCTGGAGGCTTTGTATTTTGTTGATCACTGATTGGCCATCTTGACTTCTCTTGCATTTTGTTCATGAACTATCTGCCAACTCCTGTCTCCAAGACTTCTAACCTACCTTTACTTCCAGTAGATTTAGTGTTTCTGTTTTAATATTTTTAGGTCTTTGATCCATTTAGTCTTTAGTTTTGTGCATGGTGATAGGCTTGGATCTAGTTTCAGTCTTCAGCATGTGGAGAGCCAATTTTTCCAACACCATTTATTAAAGAGGCTATAATTCTTGCAGTGGACATATTTAGCCCCTTTGTCAAATATCAAGTGGCTGAGTGTCTTGTAGTTGTGCTTGCATCTTCTAATCTGTTCCTTTGATCCTCAGGTCTATTTCTTTGCCAGTACCATGCTGATTTTATCACTGTGGCTTTATATTGCTGTTTCAGGTCAGGAATTGAGATGCCTCCTGCCTTGCCTTTGTTGCCCAGAATTGCCTTTGCTATTCTAGGTTTCTTCTGTTTCCAAATGAATTTTTGGAGTGTTTTCTCTAGATCTGTGAGGTATGTGAATGATATTTTGATTGGGATTGTGTTAAATATGTATAACAGCTTGGGGAATATGGTCATTTTCACAGTGTTGGTTCTTCCTAGACAACAGCAAGGAATATCCTTCCATTTTCTCATATCCTGTCTAATCTCCTTTTTCATCATTCTATAATATTCATCATATAGGTCTTTCACATTTTTAGTTAGGTTCATTCCCAACTATTTCAGTTTTTTAGATGGTATTGTAAAGGGCAATATTTCCATGAGTTCTCTCTCAGTGAGTTTTTTGTTTGTGTACAGGAATGCTATTGATTTTTGAGCATTGACTAGGTATCCAGCTACAGTGCTAAACTTGTTTATTACCTCTAGTAGTTTTTTAATGGAGTTTTTATGGTCTTCTATATAGAGTATCATGTTATCTTCAAATAGTGATAATTTAACTTCTTCCTTTCCTATTTTTATTCCTTTTATTTATCTCTGTTGTCTGATTGCCCTGGCTAGTGTTTCCAGAACTGTATTGAAAAGGAGAGATGATAGTTGACATACTTGTCTTGTTCCTGATTTTAAAGTGAAAGCTTTCAGTTTTTGTCCATTTAGTATAATGTTGGCTGTTGATTTGTCATAGATGGCTTTTATGAAATTGAGGATGATACTGTGTATTCCAAGTTTCTGAAGGGATTTTTTTGATGAATAAGTTGGATTTTATTGAAAGCTTTTTCTGCATCTATTGAGATGACCATATGGTTTTTGTTTTTGGCTCTGTTGATGTGGTGTATTACATTTATTGATTTGTATATGTTAAACCATCCCTGCATTCCTGGAATGAATACCACTTGGTTGTAGTCTTCTTGATGATTTGTTGCATTCCATTTGCCAGTATTTTATTAAGAATCTTTGCATCAGTGTTCATTAGTGAAATTGGCCTAATTCTCCTTTTTGATTGGATCTTTCTCTGGTTTTGGTATCAGAATAATACTTTCCTCCAGGAATAATTTAGGGAAGATTGCTTTCTTCTCAATTTCATTGAACACCAAATATTGGTACCAAATCTTCTCTAAATTTGTTGTAGAATTCATCTATGAATCCATCAGGACCAGGGTTTTTCTTTTTGGTAAGTTTTTAATTACATTTTCAACTTCAATAGCTGATATTGGGTTGCTCAAAGTTGCTCTATCTTCTTGGTTGAGCTTTAGTAGTTCATATGTTTCTAGAAATCTGTCCATTTCCTCTGTGTTTTCCACTCTGTGTGTAGAGATTTTCAAAGTGGGTATTCATGATCTTTTGAATTTCCATGGGATCTGTAGTAATTTCTCCCTTTTCCATTCCTATTGCATGAATTTGGTTTTTTTTTTCTTTTTCTTATTAAGAGGTTTATCAATTTTTTTATTCTCTCAAAAAGCCAGCTATTTGATTCATAAATTCTTTTTATTTTTTTTTAGTTTCAATTGCATTAAATTCTGCTGAGATCCTTACAATTTCCTGTCTTTTTTTGACAACAAAAATTTTATATTGTTTTTAAAGGTCTCTTCTACATGACTAATTTTCAGAATATTTTCAAAACAGTCACTTACATATGTATGATTTCACATAATTATGATTATTTTCATGAGTTTGACAATAAATATGAATACTGAATGCTTTCCCAGATTGCACACATAGGTGTGGGACACAATATGACATCTTTCAGAAGGTTAGCACCTCTGTCAGGTGAGTTTTTACCAAGTATTTCTTGCATGCAGTTACTCCCCACTGTGACTGGAATCTTATGTTTACAAAAAGGTAACACTGCAGAAAATCTTTTCCACACTGCCTACATACATAAGGTTTCTTCTTTCTGTGCATAATTCCTCTATTCAATGGCATTTTTAAGCATTACATGCTATCCACCATTTTTCAAATGCAAAGAATTACTACACAGAGCGAGGTCTTTCATGTAGTGACAATCTCTCTGGTTGTGGAAAGTTTTCCTACATTCCTTATGTTCATAGGATTTCTTCCTAGTGTGGGATATTTTATGTTTATAAAGTGAGAATTTATCAACAAATCCACTTTCTCATTTTTCATATAGATAAGGTTTTCCTATGGAGTGAATTCTTTTATACACAGAAATACTACTACTATAGCTGAAAGACATTCAAAATGTCTTACATAGACTGTAGGGTTTATTTTCAGCATTTCTGCATACTGAATGTTTTCCACATTGTTAGTAGCCATAGAAGTTCTATCCAGTTAGTTCTTTTTCTATCATGTGCTTTAAAACAATAGGCCATAGTGAATGCTTTCCCACATTTTTATGTACATAGGGTTTCTCCTGTGTGAATTCCTTCATGTGTAATAAGATTTCTGTTTTGACTGAAAGATTTCCCACATTGCTTACATATAAAGGGTTTCACCAGTGTGAATTCTTTCATGTACAGGAAGGTTACAATTTTGACTGAAAGATTTTCCACATTGTTTGCATATGTAGGGTTTCTACCCAGTGTGAAATCTTTTATGTCTACTGAAGAAACTACTTTATCTAAAAGATTTCTCACATTGCTTACATACATATGGTTTCTACCCAGTGTGAATTTTGTCATGTGCTTTACAACCAGAGGATGTACCGAAGAAGGCTTTTCCACAATTGTTGCATAGATAGGGTTTCTCCCCAGTGTGAATTCTGACATGTGCTTTACCAACAGAGGCTGTACTGAATGCTTTCCCACATAGGGTTTCTCCCCTGTGTGAATTCTTTCATGTATTATAAGGTGACTTTTTTTGTCTGAAAGATTTTCCACATTGTTTGCAAATGTAGGGTTTCTGCCCTGTGTGAATTCTATCATGTTTTTTTACAATCTGAGGATGTCATGAATGCTTTCCCACATTTATTGCATACATACGGGTTCTTCCTAGTGTGAATCCTTTTATGTCTTTGACAGCTGCTGTGTGTACTGAATTCTTTCCCACATTGCTTGCATTTAGTGTGAAGTTTTTTTTTATGGTTTTTAAGGGAATTACTATGATTTAAATAAAGCTTTTGCACATTTCTGAGTTATATAGTGTTTCTCTCCACCATATTTTCTAAACTCTTTTTCAATATGGTGTGAAGAAATAGAACTATTCCCATAGTGTTTTTTTTTATATATGATTATATGAGCTCTCCAAACTGTGATTGCTCTCATGGATTTGAGGTGTTAGGTGTTGTGTAGGCATTCACACTTTTCTTACCTACAAATGTTTTCTGCCCAGGGTGAGTTTGTTCACTGAGGTGAGAGCTGTCCTCCACACATTGCACATATTGACAAGGTCTCTCTCCAAACTTCCTTGATTCATGCTTCTGAAAGGACTGGAAATCACTGCAAGTCTCTACATCTTCATTGCATTTATATTGCTGCTCTTCAATTCTCAAATAATTGTCTTCATCATATGTTAGATTTCTTGAGCAATTTTTGTCCTCTTCTTTAATTTGCTGGTTATGCCATTTTCTTCCTGTCACATATAATATTCATATATGTTTCCCACATCACACCTCTGTAGAGCTTCTTTTGGAATGGAGTCAGCAAATCTCACTCTTCTGAGGTGAAGTTCACAGCTACATCCTCAAAGATCACTGTCTCTACTGTGATGCTTGAAGGTGTCCAAGAATCCTTTGCAGCCATCATTAAGAAGAGTTCATAGAAACTAGAGGTGCTCTCAGCTCCAGGATCTCAGCACTGAACTCACAATGAGCACCAGAATGCTCCCAATTTCCTGTCTTATATAAACTTTGGGTTTAGCTTGCTCTTCTTTTTCTAGAAGCTTTGAGATGTAGCATTAGGTTTTTTATTTGTGCTTGTTCAGTTTTTTTGATATGACAATTTATTGTTATATATTTCCCTCTTAGGACTGCTTTCATTACATCCCACAGATTATGGTATGTTGTTTCCATATTTCATTGAGTTTTAAGTTTTGTTTTATTTCTTCTTTAATTTTATCTGTAACCCACTGGTTGTTCAGAAGTTTCTTATTTAATTTCCATCTAGTTATGCAGGTTTTGCAATTTGTTTTGCCAAGTAATTTCCAATTTGAGTGCACTAAGGTCATATATTATGCATGGGATAATTTCAATCCCTTTGTATTTACTTAAGAATGTTTTATGGGTTATTATGTGGTATATTTTGGAAAATGTACCATGCAAATCTGAGAAGAATGTATATTCTGAAATGGTCAGATGGAATACTGTCAATATCTACAATTGCATTTGCTCACAGGTATGATTCAGTTCTATTATTTCTTTGATGACATTTTGTCTAGTTAATCTATCTCTTTGTAACAGTGGGGTATTAAGGTCCTCTGTTATAATTGTGTTCTTGTGTATTTGGTTTTTCATGTCCATTAGTATTTGTTTTATATAGTTGGTTGTTCCTGTATTTGGTGCATATGTATTTATTATTATTAGTTCTTCCTCTTGAATTTTTCACTAATGAGTATGGAGTGACCTTCTTTATCTCTTTTAATCATTTTAGGTTTGAAGTTCACATTGTCTCCAACAGAATATTTACCCCTGCTTTTTTCTGGATTCCTGTTGCATGTAATACTGTTTTCCATCCTTTGACTTTTAATCATGAGTTTCCTTTTGGATCAGATGTGTTTCTTGTATACAGCATATTGTGGGATCCTGTTTCTTGATCCATTCTGTCAGCCTATTTCTTTTGATATGCGAATTGAGGACATTTACATTGATGGATATAACGTATGTACTGGCTCAACTTTGCCATGTTATGTTCTGGTTGTTTGTTTTCTGTGTTTCTCCCTTGTTTAATTGCTTGTCCTGTCTGGTGCTTTCTTTCTGTTCTTGTTCTGGAGATCATGGTCATTTTATCTCTATGTAGTATGTCCTTCAATACTCTTGCTAGGATTGGTATGGTGTATGTAAATTTCTTCAGTTGTTCTTTGTCATGGAAATATCTTGTTTCTCCATTAAATTAGAATGAAAGTTTTGCTGGTGCATCAGTCTGGGTTGAAAGGTTTTTTTTTTGTTTGTTTGTTTAATGGTTTGAAACACCTCATGCCAGGTTGGTCTTGACTTGAGGGTTTGTGCTGAAAAGTTTTCCATGATTCTAATGGTTTTTCCTTGATAGGTGAGTTGTGTCTTTTCTCTAATAGCTTTTAATATTCTGTTGTTTGTTGTATGTCTGACATCTTAATTAGTATATTCCTGGGTGTATATCTATGTTAGTTGTGACTATTTGGTGTTCTATATACCTCACTTAACTGCAACTCAGATTTTTTCCCTCATGTTTGGGAAATTTGCTGCTATTACTTCTGTGAATAGTTTAGCTATGTCATTTGTGTTTACTCCTGCATCTTCACTGATGCCTACTAGTATTATATTGTTTCTCTTGGCATCATCTTGAAATTGCTAAATTGTCATTTCATATGCTTTGTCAGTTTTAAAAGTTCTAGCCTTCCATGATCACTAATTGCAATCCTGTCCTCAAGGTCTGAAATTCTATCCTCAGCTGCATTTAACTGGTTTTGCCAACATTAAATACAGTTTTTTTGTTTCTTGGTTATCTCTTTGAGTTTGTTTCATGGATTCTGCTTGTTTTCTACATTGTTCCTTCAAGGTTTCAATCCATTTCCCATACTCTTGTACTTTTTAAATCTATTTCTTCTCTAACTGTGCTGAGCAACTCCTTTACTAAGGTTGTTATTTCTGTCTTTACATGGGAGATTACTTCTAATTTGATTTCCTCTATAGCCTCATGGATTTGTCTTTTTATTTCACTTGATATCTGTTCAGAGATTTCCAGTGTGTGACTTTTAAAGCCCTCTATTTCTATGTCTGCTTTACTTGCTCCTTATGGACTAGACGTTTGAGATTGGATTTGGCTTTTCTGTTTTGTCATTTTCACCTTTCAGGCTAATATTTGGTCTTTCAGTGCCACTAGTCTCACCTATCAATAGTGTGTATCTTAGGGTCCTACTGTGTGATTGATGTTTGTCCAACTACTGGGTGCCACAATGAAGAGGTGGGCCAGTCTCTTGAATTCCTTCTGCAGGTCCTGTTGAGTGAGTCCTATATTCTTCCTAGGCTGACAAACCTAGGAGTATTGATGTAAATAAACCCTTAGTTCTTGCTGTTACTGTCTCCTCAGGTTGTTCCAGGTCACCAGATCTTCCCATCTATAGTGTTTGTCTTAGCTGGGACCCTATGGTGTCACTGGGTGTCTGCTAAGTCCTTTTAATTTTCTCCAGGTTGGGAGAGGCCAGGTTGTTGGCATCCTCCTCAACATACCTGATGTTCTCTGTGTGGATGAAGGACTCACCTAAACTCTTGTCAAACTAGTCAAAGTTCTACTTCCATAGGGGCCCTGGTTATTGCTTCTGATTACCCAGTTAAGGTGGTAAACTGTATTCCTAATTGAGGCACAAACTCACCACACTGATGGAATCCTGCAGAGGTCTTCTGTTTGGATGAGGCATTATTGAGTCTCTCATTTACACAGCACAATTAATCCACTGCAGTCCAAGGTTCTGAGGGGAGGATTGGGAGCCAGTGATCAACAGCAATACTAAATCCAGGAGGTGGGGGGTCCCTGAGGGCAGTGGCAGGACTGCAGGGGTGTGGAAGAGGCCCAGTTTGGCCTGGACCTGTGTGCCACTGAAGGTCCTGTGTCCCACAGTGGACCCAGGATGGCGGGGGTGAGGGAGGGAAGCTTGGGGGCCTGGGTTGCTTGCCACTGAAGATCCCGTGTCACACAGTGGTCAGCTGGAAGGTAGGAGCATGGAAATGATGGGCCTGGGGCCCAGCCTTGCATGCACCTGAAGGTCCTGTGTTCTGCGGCTTATGGTAGGAGTGCAGAAGGGGCAGGATGGGGGGGTTTTCCAGCCTTGCATGGCACTGAAGTTTTTGTGCCCTGTGGCAGATGGCTAAGTGTCATGGCTTTCTAACCAATCTTCAGCTGATGGGCAAGCTACCCTCAACTTTTTTCTGGTTCCCTGTCACATACAGTGTTGTTTTCTTGTTTTTGACTTTCAGTCTCTAAACCCCTTTTCCAGTTAAATGTATTTCTTATATGAAGCATATTGATGGACCCTATCTCATGACCCACTCTTCATGTGTTTCTCTTTATTGGTGAATTGAGGCCATCTATATTAGTGATTATGGCCAACCTTCTTTGCCTCAACTCTGCCTCAACTCTGCCATGGTATTTTTCTGTCATTGGTTATCTACTTTTCCTCTTCATTCTACTGTCTACCCCTCTCAGTGAGCCCCCTCTGAAGCTGTTCCTAAAACCATTTTTTTTTCTCTCTCTAGAATGTCCTTCAGTGTTTTTTGTAGGGTTGGATTGGTGGTCATGAACTCCCCAAGTTCCTCTTTGTCATGTAATTATCTTGTTTCTCCATTAATTCCAAGAGATAGTTTTGCAGGGTACATCAATCTGGGTTGTAGGCTATTTTCTTTCAGGACATGGTATACTTCACTCCAAGCTCTTTCTTGATTTGAAGGTTTTTGTTAAGAAGTCTGTCATGATTCTGGTGGGTTTTCCTTTATAGATGATTTGTTTCTTTTTTCTGACAGCTTTTAATGTTCTATTTTTGTGTTGAATTTCTGGGATCTTGCTTATTATATGTCCGGGTGTAGATCTATTCAGGTTTTAGGTGACTAGAGTTCAGTATGCATCATATATCTGGATATCATTTCCTTTTCCTATGCTTGGGAAGTTTTCTTTAATTATTTCTGCAAACAGACTTTCTATTTCATTTATTTTGAGCCCTGCTTCTTCACTCACATTTTTTATTTCTACATTATAGTTTCTCTTGTCATCCTCTAGCCTTTATGTTGTTACTTCCTGTTTCCTTGTCATTTGTAAAAGATCTTTCCTTTCATGATTACAAGCTACAAACCTGTTTCAGGGATTGATAGTTTATCTTTAGTTTCTTTAAATCAGTTTTGGCAGATTTCAATGGAGTTTTTAATTTCCTTGTAATCTCTTTGAATTTGTTTCATGTATTCTAAATCTTTTTTATATTCTTCATTGAAGGTTTACCTCATTTTTCTATGCTACTCCATTCTCCATCTGTGTCTTCATTAGATGTGCTTAGCTATTCTTTTATTATGTTTCTCATTTCTTCTTTTACCTGAGATAGTATTTCTGTTGTAAGTTATTTTACAGTCTCTTGAATGGTTTATTTATTTCCATTGCTGTGTCTTCAGAAACTTCAGTTGTGCAACTCCCAATCTCTTCAGTGTTTACATCTCCTGGACCAATATTGCTTAGTTTGGAGGCTAGAGACTGCCTTTTGCTTCTTCCCCTTGTCATATTCCTGGTTTCTTCTGGACAACACAAGCACTTTCTGTGTTGGTTATAATTTCTCTGAAGTGAGACTGTTTGCTTTTGGGTTATCAGTAGCTGGTGGGGTGCAAGCAGGAGGAAGGGCTGGCTGATGCCTCCCTCCTAAGCTGGTTAATCAAGGGCACCTCACCAGGTATAGTCTGTGACACAGGGCAGAATTAGTTGGGGATAGCTTTAGGGAAACCTTGGTGATGCCTATTGTACTGTGGACAGGGGCAGGACTCAGTCCAAGAAATTTCAACCAGTCTGCTCTGAGCTAGGAGTGGATGGATGAAGCTGGCTGTGGTTCTGGCTCTGGGCTTATCTTGCCTGACTCCAAAATGGCCCCTGGCCAATCACCCACTCCTGTGGAAGGACTTAATCCCCCACACTAACCACCAGTCAGTGCAGTTTTCTGGACCATGCTCCCATCTGCCACTGCATCTCCTCACTGAGGCCTTTGGGCTTGCCAGCCACCAGCTTCACCGTGACTGTGTTTCCCCAGGTTTCATCAGCACTTCTCACATGGTGGTTCTGGCTCTGGGTGAAAGTGCCTCCAGCTACCACCTTTTTCTTTTTCTACTTCCTCTAGACCTACTTTTTTCTTCTCATCTTCTCCAGAATGCTATATTCTAGCATCTGCTCTGTTTCTCTCAAGAGGCTGTTTGCTAATTACTGTTCTGCCATCTTGACTGAAGTTTGTTTCTTTACTTTAATTGCTTTCATTTCTAGAGTTCCAGGTGTGTAAGTTAAACTTCCTTCTATATCCATGTCTCCTAGGCTTATTTGGGATGGGCTGGTGGTTTGAGATTGCATTTTGTTCTTCCATTTTGTCATTTTCCTATATTCAGCTGGGGCAACCAAATGCAAAGTCTCAGCTGGCTTCTGGGTTGATGATGGCTGTCAATACTCGCAGGAGTTTTCCCAGCTGACTGGGCATGATGAGGCAGGACTTACCAGGTCCTGAGCGGCCCTTGAGGCTCCTTACCTGGGTGGACTATGCTGGATGGACTGTCAGTGTGCCACACATGGTGTGCTGAAGCTCTTAGACTGATTGGAGTCTCTGAGTAGGGCCTTCCATTGTCCTGAGTGGCCACCAAGGTTACATAGCTAGATGGAGTATGCTGTGCAGGACTTAAGCTCATGTCACCTGGTGCACTGAAGCTTTCCTGCTGCTTGGGGTTACTGAGTGGTGCCCTTCCAGGACCCTGTTGACATATCAATTCTCCCCAGCTGATTGGGACCTCTAGGCAGGGCCCTTCTATGTTCCAAGTGGCATAGCAAGGCTGCACATCTAGGTGGAGTATGTTGTATAGGCCTTCAACTCTCACCATGTGACACACTGAAGTTCTCTGGTCCCAGCATTGTCTTTACTCAAAACTTAGCTGTTTGTGAGCAGCGTACCAGTGTAAATGCATGTGTGTGCATGTGTGTATGTAGGCAGTACAGGGCTTTGCACATGTGAGGCAAGTGCTTTACCACTGAGCTATATTTCCATTCTCATAAATGTTATTCTTTTTTTATTTAAAGAGAAAAAAACACAAAAGTGTAGAAATATTACAGAATTTCAAACAAATAAGCAGCAAGAAATCACTAGTTGATGAATTACATATTGTCCTTTTAGAAATAGTTGTTCAAGTTACAAAACTAAAGCATGCAAAGTGGGCATTCAAGCAGTGAGTCTGCATATAGATCTGTTCAACAATCCAACAAGAATGTAGAAATATGGTTATCAATTTTACACACTTAAATATACATGCAGTTATATCTTTTATAGCACTTCTTATTTCCGCTC
>PVLA01018397.1:0-14638 GCA_004027455.1 Hydrochoerus hydrochaeris | reverse complement strand
ATTTATTCTCCTTGGCCTGTCCAGTGACCGGGATATTGAAGTCACACTCTTTGTGCTGTTCTTGATCATGTACCTGGTGACAGTGCTGGGGAACCTCCTCATTGTTCTTCTGATCAGGCTGGACAGCAGACTCCACAGCCCCATGTACTTCTTTCTCACCAATCTCTCCCTGGTGGATGTGTCCTATGCCACCAGTATCATCCCTCAGCTGTTGGTGCATTTTCTAGCAGAACATAAAGCAATTGCATTTGTGAGCTGTGCAGCTCAGCTGTTTTTCTCCCTGGCTTTGGGTGGGATTGAGTTTGTTCTCCTGGCAGTGATGGCCTATGATCGCTACGTGGCTGTGTGTGACCCTCTGAGGTACTCAGTCATCATGCATTCAGGACTATGTACTAGATTGGCCGTCACATCTTGGGTCAGTGGCTCCACTAACTCTCTCATGCAGACTGCCATCACCTTTCAGCTACCCATGTGCACAAATAAATATATTGATCATATATTCTGTGAACTCCTAGCTGTGGTCAGGCTGGCCTGTGTGGATACCTCCTCTAATGAAGTAGCCATCATGGTTTCGAGCATTGTCCTGCTGATGACCCCCTTCTTCCTGGTTCTCTTGTCCTACATCCAGATCATTTCCACCATCCTAAAAATCCAATCCAGAGAGGGGAGGAGGAAAGCCTTCCACACCTGTGCCTCTCACCTCACCGTGGTTGCCCTGTGCTATGGCATGGCCATCTTCACCTACGTCCAGCCCCACTCCAGCCCCTCTGTCCTTCAAGAGAAGTTGATCTCTCTCTTCTATGCTGTTTTGACCCCCATGTTGAACCCTATGATCTATAGTCTAAGGAATAAAGAGGTGAAAGGGGCCTGGCAGAAAGTATTAGGGCAATTTTGCTGGGTTAACATTAAAACTATTGACTTGACGACTCATGGCTGTCATTGAAGAAAAGAGTTCTGCCCTAATGTTCTCTGTGCAAATCAGTTATGACAGGTATAAACGGCATTAACGCAGCAGCGGGGAAGGAGACGATGCCATGTGTATTGGCTGTGTTATGCAGGAAGCCGAGCGATTGTGTCGGAGTGTGAATGTACTGATACAGCACAGCTGCATGCTCAGTGAAGCTTCCCACTGCTGTCACAGAACCTCCACAGTTAATCTTCATTTCTATGGTTTGAAAATAATTGGAAAAAGCTACTCATGTTTTTTGATATTTGACATTGTTCATAATCATGAACCAATCCATGGATCTTAACTTGTGCCACTGGTACTTATGCAGACACATTTTAAAAATGATTTTAATGCCTTTTCACATTTGATCACTCACTTAGCGCAATGTGTATAGCAACATGTGAGAGTCAACATTCTGAGGAGAGTGTTGTTTGCAAGACTGATTGAAATGTTTTTTTGCAGAACCTACTAAATGTACATGCAATTCCTTCCAGTGAGCCCTGACTGTAACAACTCTAGAAAGATCAAGTGAAGGTTTTGTTTACCCTCACAGCGACATAACCAAAGATTTTTTTATACAAAGCTATTCTACTGGCCATGGAATACATATGATTCAGGCATCAACTGGCAGTATTCAAGCAATTTGAAAGGAATTTTACTATATACATAAGAAATATCATTTAGAATGTTAAAACAGTTCAATCTGTACAATCCACAGGCTACTTCTCTGGATCTTTAGTAATAAAATAAACATGTGAATTATGAAATGAAGCATGAAATATCAAAAGTCAGTTAATGTAAGAAAACACAGACACATCAACAAATCTGCAGAAAAATAAAAGAGTTTTAATAAGAATTTGGGGAAGCCAGGTAGTTCAATCCACAGTGCTAATGATGCTCCCAATATATCAAATGTTTTTCAAATTTACACACATACATACTCACACACACACACACACACGGATGTATATGTAGATACTGGTCAGCCTTTGTAACCTCAGTGATCTGGGTTTCAGAATAAATTTTATCTCTGACACAAAGCCTCAATATTGCAAAGAAAAAATTGAAAAGAAAGACGTGAACAGGACCAAGGGGATGGGAATAAGTGTCTACATATTTTCTTCACTTCGTTTTTAAGTCATTTCTCAACACTCACACAATCTCGGTGTTCACACAAAGTCAGGTTCATGTAGTCTGTATGCCACTCAGCATTTGGATTTTACCGTAATAATAATGGAACACGAAATCTTGCAAGGCTGTCAGCCACTCAAAAATGTCACTGCTACCTATCAAATTACCCACTGTGCTCCAGTGTCAGTGAAGGCTTGTGCACACAGTAGTGGATATAGTAGAGCCCTGGCACGAGTGTGCATGTCCTGGAGGGATGACAGGCAATGAAATCGTGATAGTGCATTGCAGTAAGCATTGAAGTGAGAGCAAGTCTACTGGGGGCTCTTTCCGAAGTCTTCCCTTAATAAGACACTTGATTTGGATCTAGAAACATTAGAACCAGTTATGCAGATGACAAGATGCCCAACAAAGGAAGATTATTTAGAGTTGTGATATGAAGTCAAGCATATGAATCCAAAGATGTAGGGAGTTAAATGTAGGGAGAACAAGAATGAAAAGAAGTGGGGATCTAGAGGTGGGTAGATTCTGGAAGGCAGCAGTGCCAACTGTCTTAACTGTATTGTGATAACAATGAGAACCAGTAAGGATTCTTTACAAGGAGTTGACTTGAAATATCACTCTGATAAGAGAGAAAGAGGAAGAAAAGACCAGAGCAAGGAGTCAAGAAATGGCCTGCTCCAGAAATATTGTGGACACTATCAAAGAAACTGACCTATGGTTGTATCAGTGAGAAACAAGAAAGTCAAGTCAAACCATATAATTCAAGAGACTTTAGCATTCCCAGATTAGAATTCCACATGAATCTTATTCTTCTAAAATGTTGATGATTTGGTATGAAAAGTCTTTAAATAGTGTACTAAACTGGAAAATTTATTGCATGAATATACCCTGTATAGAATGATATGGAAAAAACATGAAGAAGAAAATTAGTAAAATATGCAAGTACACATTTGACACATCAAGAAGAAAAATATAAGCCATGCTTGGGCCGCTGCCGTGGTGGGACAGCCAGACCCTAGCCTTTTGTTTGGGTTGGCACAATTTGTGGACTGTGGGGAAAGAGAACAAGAAATCAACAAGAAGCAAGCCCTCCCCATGAGCCAGCACAATGTGTGGGTGGTGCCACCTGGGGACAGTCAGACGCCAGGCCTTTTAGGCTTGTGGGCTGGCAAAAAAGAAGAGCCAATCCCCTCCCCCACCCCAAACAACCTTCGATCCAGACAAACACAGTCTGAAATGATAGCTCTTCAGGTGAAATGCAATTTATTGCTTGTGGTGTTTGGTGTTTCACTGACTTTGCAGGTCTAGGGCCAGTGGTCTGATCATCCTTTTAGAGAATGG
Organism: Hydrochoerus hydrochaeris; assembly: GCA_004027455.1. Classification (NCBI taxonomy): domain Eukaryota; kingdom Metazoa; phylum Chordata; class Mammalia; order Rodentia; family Hydrochaeridae; genus Hydrochoerus; species Hydrochoerus hydrochaeris. Next base: position 11,217 of record PVLA01018397.1, on the reverse strand, counting down.
TGGTACACAGTTTGGCATCTATGGGGGATCTCCTTCTGAAGGTGGTAGCCATTGTTAACTCTCTATTATCTTGTTTTGAAGTCCTGTAGCATTCTCATTATTTTGTGGGCTGAGTTTTATTCTGTTTTGTTTCACTTTGTTCTATCTGATGGCATGGGCAGCTATTTCAAAGATGGGCAAAAATATTATCACGGTAGCCATTTTGGATTTACTACTGTCTTGTTCTGAAGTCCTTTATTGCATTCATTGTTTCATTTTTATTGGTTCTATTGTTTTCTGTTTTTTTTTTTATTTTTATTATGTCTGAAGGTATCTGCAGTTATTTTGAAGACAACAAGAGGCATTATGGTAACCACTGTTGATTTCACATTGTTTTGAAGTCCTGTGTTGCTCACACTGGTTTGTTTTGATTGACTTTGTTCTGTCTTATTTTTCTTGACTTTAGTCTCTTTAAAATAAAATTTAAAAAGAAGAAAAATATATGGGAATGAGATAGCCTTATTTAGTGTTTGTGAGTTTGCTGTGCTAACAGTTCTGTGATCTCTTTGCTGTTCAGCATCTCCTCACCTTGTTTGGAGACTTTACATGAAGGAATATTCAAATCTTCAATCCTTAAAAAAACATAAATCCTGAGGGTAGGCAGAAGTTATGTAGGAACATGCTATTATTGTCTCTTATCTCATCTATTGTGTTTTTATATATTTTTTTCATTTTACTGGTATTTTTTTCAGGCCTGCAATTTCTTAGTTAATTAAATTCTCCATGAATTAAATTACTTGATAAAGACCTCAAAAAGATCAACTCTCTCAAATTTAGGGATCCAATTCAAAAATGGTTATCTGAGATAAATACACATTTCTCAAGTAAAGAAACACAAACAGCACACAAATACATGAAGCCATTCAAAAGATGCAAATTAAAAAGACTCTCTGACTCTACTCACCCTGGAAAGAATGGCTATTATAAAGAAATCAACTAAGAACAAATGTTGGAGGAGTTTTGGGGAAAAAGGAATTCTTTTCCACTGTTGGTGGGAGTGTAGACTGGAGCAACCACTGTGGAAATCAGTGTGGAGATTTTTCAAAAAGCTAGAATTAGAGGTCACTTGATCCAACTGTTCCTATTCTGAGTATTTTCTCAGAAGAATTAAAAATATCAGACCATAGTTATATATGTGCACCCATGTTCATAGCAGCACAATTTATAATAGCAAAATCTTGGAAGCAATCCACATGCCCAATAGCCAAGGAATAGATGAAAAAAGATGTGGTTTTGTTATAAATGGAGTATTTTTTGGCCACAAAAATGCATAACGTGGTAAATAGATGCAACTTGAGTCTATACTTACAGGTGAAATAAATCAGACTCCTGTGCCAGCATTGTATTCTTTCTCAAGTGTGAGAAGTTCAAAGAGTAAATATGATTCTAATAGGGGTATTGATGTAAGTTAACCCTTAGTTCCTGCTGTTACTACAGCTTCAGGCTGTTCCAGGCAGCCAGATCTACCTGGCTAAGGTGTGTACCTTAGCTGGGACCCTGCTGTGTCAATAGGTGTCATAAGCCATTTTGATTTCCTCTGGACTGGGGAGGCCTTGCTGATACTCTCCTCAACCCACCTGGTGTTCTCTATATGGAAGAATGACTAACCCACACTCTTGCCAGTCTTGCCAGTTTGTACAGCTGGGGAGGAGTTCTCCATTGAGTGAGGTGGGAATTAAGGCCAGTGATCTTGCCAGCTGCTAGGGTCTGTGGGGTGAGGCGTATGCAGGACTGATGATCCAGGGAGCCCCTAGGTCCGTGGAGTGAGCTGGTGGCTTTTTTTTTTTTGTACTGGAAATCAAAGTCAGGACCTTGCCCTTGACACTCAGGTGCTGTGCAACTGAGCTATATTCCCAGCCCCTATAAATATATATTTATTCTAGAAATCACGCCATGTTAGCCTTCAAAACTTTTTATCCTTTTCCAAACTGTTTTTATGATTTTGATAGAAAATTTTATCTTCAAGTATTTCACCTTAAAATATTTCCTGAAGTTTTAATTTCTCTGTAATGTTTCCTAATTTTCTGTGTATAGGTCCTGTAAACTTTGCGGTGAGATTTATCACATTTCATTTCACTTATTTATTTATTACTATTTCATATTTTAATACTCTTATAACTGATGTGTTTTGTTTTTGTTTGTTCCCATGAAGTGAGAATATAGTTGTTTTTCAATATACATTTATAAAAAATTACTCAAGACTATAGATCTCAATTGCTCATGAAAGATATTCCCAATAGAAATGAGGAAAATGTTGGGGAAGGGAAAAAGTAGAATAAAGTTTTATATATAGTCATATTTAAGAACTTTTAAAAATAGTCACTAAAAAGGGTTTGATACTAAGATCTGGTTCAGCAATTAATAACCAGTAAAATATCTGTGGACTTTTTAAATAAAAATTTAATGTATATAAAATTACAGCTTATTTAAGCAAAAGTCTCAGTAAGATATTTATATGATTATTATCTGTTATACCTTTGAAAATCTTTCATACTATAGTTTTATGGTTTCTTCTTTGAACTTACCATTCACATTACTTTTTGATTAGAACTGCATTGTTTGCTCCAGTTGGAGTTTTTATGCACTCTGGATATTTTAAAGATGCCCTGAAGGTGTAATTTTATATTCTTGACTCTATATTTACTTTTTTTATTTGTTTGTTTGTTTTGATACTGGGTATTGACCTCATAACCTCAAACTTGCTAGGCAGGTGCTTATGCCTTTGAGTTAAATCCCCAGCCCTCTATATTTCCTATTCAATAAATCTTAAGCTTATTTTCTTCCTTGTAACATGATTTCATAGAGAGTGACTACAGTTCTACAATCAATACATGATGTTTCATCTTTTTCTTTCTAGATCTTTTTACAGATAGTATATTGGATAGTTCAGGTTCCTTAAAGGAAGCAGATGTCTTCTGACTTGCTAGGCTGCATGACTTTTTGTTATAGAGCTACTCTGTGTGTTGTAGTATATTTAGTAACACTGCTGACTATGTAGTATATTTAGTAACCTACTAGACCATGGTAGTCCACAGAGTAAGATTTTTAATTCTTTCCCTTTTTTGAAACACTTTTAAATACAACAAATGAGGTGGAATTTTTTTTCATTATCATTATGAACTTATCATCAATTTATTTATCTATCTTAATCTATCCCAGTTATTAAGTTTATTGATGTTCAAATTGTCCCATATTTTCTGAATGCGAGCGTACTTTTCTATTACTGCCATAAGGAAGTATGACAACTTTGATTACTTAAAGCAACAAAAAATTATCATTTAACAATTATGAGGCTCAAAGTCTGAAATAGGATTCGTTGGACCAAAACCAAGGTGTCCACAGTGCTGCATGCTTTCTCTGGTTACTTTAGGGGATAAATTGCTGTTCTGTTTTCTCTGCTTCCTCAAGTGCCTCCATTCCTCAGCTCTTGGTGCTTTCCCTCATCTACAAGCCAAATAACATGGCAAGCACCTCTGCGATCCTCTACTTCCAGAATCATGCCTATTTTTTTCTGACCCTTATCGAACAATATTTATTGGTCAGCTTTCCATTGCTGGGATAAATATCAGACTCCCACTACCTACTGGAAGTGAGTTGTATTTGGGCTCACAATTTCTGTGCATGGTCATATGGTTCCAAGTCAGAAACACCACAGTGGAAGGGCGTGGCAGGAAACAGCTGCTTTCTTCATGGCATCTGCAAAAGGAGAGCTGGGGAACAGCCTGAGGATAAGATGCCAGCAACCAGATAAGGTCTCCACAGTCACATACCCATGGTGCCCAACTAGATCCACCTTTTCATTGCCCATTCAGCTGTGAACCAATCAGATGTAGATCCATCAATGAAGGTAGTGCTTGGACAATGCAATCACCTCTCCAGGAATCTCTTAATCCAGTCAAGTGACAATCAAGATTAACCAACAATATTCCATCCTTTATCAACCTGACACCCAATCACATCTTTTATGGCATAATTACCCTATGTACAAGCAAAAATGTGGTAATCTCTTCCCTGAATCCTCAAGAATTCCAGCATTGCTCACAAGTCCAAGCCCAAAGTGTTCCCTGGACTAAAGGTAAACTCTTACCTGTGAATCCCTGTAAAATTCAAAAACAAGTCACATGCTGTGATAATGTAATGGTACAGGGCAAACATTTCTATTCCAAAACAATAGAATGAGGGATACAAAGAATTGTACCAAAAACGAACCTAGCAGAGCAAACATCAGAACCCATAGTTCTGTGTCTGACATTTGGGGCACAGGGGGCATGATTGTGAGCTAAAGGGACTTGCACAGCCCTACTATGGTCTTACCATGGCAGCTACCATAGCCAGTCTCTTGGGCTAGCTCTCCTCAAAATACCTTCAGGTTCCTTACCAAATGTTCCATGTGCCTGGCATATCCAACTTTCTGGGATTTCTGATGAGGTTTCAGGCTATGTCTGATTTTATACACTCCCCTGAATGTTGTTAGGGAGAATAATCCAAATCTGAAGAGAAAAACATGCGTTGGTTATATATTCCTTATTTTTCTGTGGGTTTTAGAAATTTTTTAGTCACTCACTCACTCAGTGATTCTTTCTAGATGGTATGGAAGCCTGATTTTTTTCCATTTTGCTGGCCCAGATAAAACAGAGCTCATATTTCATGTCTTCCTGCAGGTCTTTACTGTTCCTATGATTTTAAAGACTTCAATTTTCCTGGAACCTCAACTGTCTCATCAGTTCAAGAATAGTTGCAGTTTAATAGATTATCAAAGATTTTCTTGCTTTAGTATGGGATCAATGCTCTTTTTAATGTTCTACAAACTTTCTAGAAGCTAGAAAAAAACTGAATTGCATTCATTTTTAAATAGACTTTATTTTTAAGAGACATTTTACATTTTCAGCAAAATTAAACAGGAAGCACAGAGAATTCTCCTAAACTTCTTGCTCCAGAACCATGCACAGTATAGTCTCTCCTACTGTTAGTAATCATCAACAGAATATTATATATATTTCCACTAATTTTTAACATTTTTTAAATCAGTAAAGGATAAGTGATGGAACACATAATAATTTTCAGTTCATAAACTGTAACTGAGGGAATTAGCCACATCCAGGAATTATAAACCAAATTACTTCTCAGAGAGTAGATTAGGCAAATTATTTTTTTGAAGAAAGTAATTTGCTGTACTCAGACTATATATTTTTAATAATATCACAGGTATAAATATGAGCGTGTTTGCCACTAGTGCTTCCTGAAGGAACCAATTCAATTTCTAGGTAGACACTTAGGACATGACCATCCTGTGCAAGGGAGGGACCAGCTTTCCGTTTACAAGGCAGCAAGGATTACAGAATGGATGGAAGTTCATGTGGAAAAGAAACAGTGAAAAACCCAAGATGGTGATTGGCTTTGCTGCTCTTTAGTCAGTCAAGATTTGCTATTGTACTTATTAGAGATTTTACATGAAATATTTGTGAAATGGGTAATGTTGGAATGAACTGAAAAGAACAGATACTGTATTTGAGCTTAGCCAAAAGACCAAGAAGAGATTAATGTTAAAGGGCTGAACAGAAAATGAATGTGAGAGACACCTACAGAGTGAATTATTTGAGAACTTCTGTCACATTTGATTTCATGAGGAATTCCTGAAGGTGTCCTTAAAAGTTTGCTGTACTGTGCTACCCAGTTTCTGTTTCAGCAAGTCAGAACTGAATGAAGACAGTCACATCTTGAGAGCCACTGCATTGCATGGCTTTTATAAATACATGTGTTAAAATAATAGGGACAATCAGTAGTAATACAGAAAAGAAGGACTACTCTCAGGAATGTTCAGAAGAAGAGAATCATAGGGTTGAAACGAAAAATAGTATTTCATGCAGGTTGTGACTAAGAGTGACAGCAAATGCTGGTAAATACTTACTAAAAGCTTGAGATTTTGAAGTTTATCTTTGTTGTGTAAAGATTGGTGCAGAAAAATAGCAGTTATGTAAACATCTGGATGCTATGAATAAAGCTCTTGTCCCTAGTGAATTTTCCCACTTTGCTGCAGAGAAACTATCCGATCAATTCTTTCAGTTGTACAGAAGTTTAGAAATTGGGAGGGAGAAGCAGCAATTGTACTTTCTCTATGTATTGCCTAGAATATTCCAGAACTTTTGTTAAAGGTGCTTGGCTCTATAACATCAGAAGCCATGCTAACAAGACCAAATGAATTAGTGGATAGATTTTGGATGGTAAATGAGCAGGAGCATAATTAATGGAGGTCGGGGAAATGAAGTAGATGAATTAGTATGTGGGTGACGGGAGGCAATGGTGAGTGCACAAGGGAAAGTAGATGATCAGTACTGGGATGGTGAAAAAGACAGTTGGATTCACTTGTAGATACTGGAGAATTACTAGATATTTGAGTTGGCATGAATAAATAAATGAAAAATATTTACCTAAGGAATGAAGGTTAAAGAATATACCACAGAATGGTACTGTGAGTTTGTTGCTTCAAAATTATGTCAAATCTGTTTAATAAATATTTAAAAGGTATACTAACATTTTTTGTGCAATTTTGGATAACATTTTCTCTTTTTTCCCCTGTAAAACATAAAACTTCTTTTTTGTAAGTCATATTTGGCCCAGTGAATCTTTTTATGTAATGCAATTATTCTGGGACTTAAATAATATTGTGAGATGTGCGCTTACTACCCATCAACACTTGTAAAGCTCACAATAGTTGATCTTATTTCTCACACATAGCTCAGCAGAATACAGTGTAACTCTCTCTCTAGAAGGGCAACCTGGGCCTAAATGAGAGGGCTTTTCATTCTGGTATGGATTGAGACACACCCACTGATCACTAGATTAGAGCCATGAGAGACATAGTAAGTTTGGGCTATCGGTCAATATCGTAAAATGTCAGAGAACTGGCTTGTGACATTTTTTTGTTCAGAATGACTAAGGCTTCAGTGCAGGGGAGGGTTAGGAGAATAGCCTTCTACAGGGAGAATCAGAGAGAGAGAGAGAGAGAGAGAGAGAGAGAGAGAGAGAGAGAGGAGCATGATGCCCTCTCTTTGGGATTTAGGTCACTATAGCAATTAATACTCTGAGCATGGAACTGCTGAGGGATCTGTCAGCTCCTCTTTGCCAGTGCAGCCACCACCACACATCATTAGCTTTGTGTTTGAGCCCATCTGGGATCACCCAGGAGCTTCCTCTCAACAGTGTTTCTAAACTAGTCCTATGTGGTTTCTGCATCATCCAGCCCAAGAAGACTGGTGCACTAATTTCCATGGTCCACCACAGTGTTGAAGGAAGCGTTATAGGAAAACAATCTTAGGTTAAAGAGGACAGGACTGTATCAAAAGGTATTGATTAATGCACGACAATTATGAATAGAGGCGTTAAAAGGGAGTACATGTAAACAGGAACTTTAAAAGTGGCAGAATTATGCATGTGGCTTTCTTTAGTGAATTTGGACTATAGATATGAACTATAAATGCTGAAGTTTTTATCACCCTAATATAATAGGAAATAATTCTATTCTCCACAAGCTGATGACTTAGGTATATTTTCATTTCAAGAGTTTGCTAATTCCAAAGCTTAATATTGGCAGAGAGCAAGATAGAAATAGAGATGATAGAGATAGATAGAGATAGAGATAGAGATAGAGATAGATAGAGATAGAGAGAGGGAGAGAGATATTGGGAAAGAGAACATAGTAGTTAGAAATTGGAAATATGATTGGTGGATTGTTTTCACCTTTAGGAAAGACACTTAAAGGAGAAACCTCAGTTGCTAAGATGAGTAGTTAGATATTGATATTATTGAACATATAGTAAAGCTGTACTACATTTGCAGAAAAGATAAATTGTCACATACAGACTTTTATGCCAATTACAGTACATATGCAACTATTATTATTTTCATATTACTAGAAATAATTAAAAAGTAGAGGATGAAGTAGATTGGCAAATAGTACAGTGTTCATAGTGTGAACAGGAACCACCGTGGAGGTCTCCTGACTCCCATATCAGGGTTGGTTTCTCTTTAGTAAGTTGTAGTGATATCCTCTGTAAGCTTGATAGAGGGAAGGATTCTACTGTGAAAGACTACCCTAGGTGTCGGGACCAAGAGGTGTGAAGAAGTTGAGTATTTGCAGACTGGTACCATGATAAAATAAATGACCAAAGGTGAATTGCAAGATTGTACCTGATTGAGAAACTGGATTTCAGTAATTAGAGTCAAATTACGTGAAAAGTCAGAACAAAGGAGGCAAGAAGACTCTAAGGAAGAAAAATCTCATTGTCCTCTTAGAATGGAAAATAAGTTTTGATACGTGATACATGTAAGTGACCATGGGATTCTCTGTGTTCAAGTGTAGGGGTGATGGAAATACTACTGCTGTGGGGAATGTACCCCTGTGTACATTGGCAGCAGCCAAGATTTCAGCCACAGGTCAGATTCATCTGTTCTTAAATAAAAGTGACATTTCCCTTGGTAGCTAAACTGTTTAAAGGTAAGACTGTGATTTATCTTGACCAACATGAAAGAGAAATCTTTGTGGGTTGTGTGTCTTATCTTGATGTGTTTTGTTTCTAAATCTAGGACTCTATCTCAACTAACGGTACAGGAGACTGAAATAAGGAGACCAAATATGATTAAGATTCAGTGGAGTATTATAAAAGATAAAACATACATTTCCCCAGAAAACCCCCTTTTATCTCTTTGCTATAGGGCATCACCCAACCCTGAAGCAGAGCAGCATCTTGCTGATGTGGGCCATAGGTTCACACTTAAACCTGTATTGGATTTTGAGTTTTTGAAGCAAAAAAAGTTGCCAGTCATACTCTCTTTGACTTGACATGAAGAATGGGAAAGATTACTTTTCTGCAATATTTCTGGAGGATGGGACCTTTAGACATCCTTTTACACTGTGCATAATTTGTAGGTTTTCTAAATCAGAACTTCGCTTGTCCTAATTTAGACTGAAAGGGAAAACTGAACTTACAGAAGCATCCAGTTAGTAGAAGTAGGAAGTGATTTTACGCTGTTTTAAATACATAATGTACTCACTGGAGTAGTATCAAAAAAACGTAGCACTGACTGTTGGGAAAGGAAGATTAATTCTTTGTTTGCAAAGGTGAGTGTTTTGAAGTAATGGTCCATAAGTCAGAGAGGGGAATAAAATGCAATTAAAAACGTAGTGGTGAGAGGACAATAGAGGCATCAGAGGAGATATCTGGACACCACATGTGATGGCCCCCTGTGTGGGACCCCTGCAGTGGAGAGGATATTGGCGAGCCGTGGTAGAAAGGAAGGAGAAATGGTTCACATGGAAGGGTCATAGTGTCATGCAAAGCTCTACTTTTCCACTCAGAAATTCTGCAGAAATGGAAGAAGCTTGGCATAAACAGATTTCCTCTCTGGGTAATCAAACATTCAGATCTAAGGACATTCCAGCAGCCTATGTGAGGGATGTCTCAGTCCACAATCCCAAAATCTGTGCTTGAGAATTTACCACTAGAAATATGTTTAACTTAATCTATGACCTTAGTTTTCTGCACATTCCTTTCAAGACAAGAAGAGGAAAGGGCAGTTTTAGAGAAGCAACCTCTTGTAGAAGGTGACAGAGAACAGCATGAAGTCATTTAGCTCATCAAGGAGGAGTCAGAAGACAAACTCAGTAAAAGGAGTCCCACCCTAGCCATAGTTCTTTTTTATAAGGACGAGTTTTACTTAGTCCTCTGTCAAGTACGAGAGTTGAGACCCTGACAATCTGCCCTTTTATCTTAGGCCTCAGTCTGTACTAAGTCTCACCTGTACCTATTCTCTACTTTCATTTATTTTGTTCAAGCCATTAAAAAGAAGTTCAGTGAGAAGGTAGGTAAGAATAATGAGTAAATTAAAAAAGATCTTAATATGACCTGTTTCTGTTTGATGTTTAAAGTCAGTGTTATAAAATACTAGTTTTACTGAAAAGATACTTGCTGCAAAAGTACACAGAAAGGGATTTGTGTTTCAATACACAGTAACAAGAACTCCATACCTTACTCTCTGTGCGGGACAATAAAGATGAGACCTAAATTGTCAGCATTCTTCTTACCACTTTTAAGAATCTATATTTTCTCTTAAATTCACATGCAAAGAACAAATTCTTACCATTAACAAGTTGAAAAGATAAAAATACCAAGAACTAGATAGCATTACTCTGCTTCCCCAGCCAACTAAAGCAGGAAGAAATAAACACCTATTTTAAAAATCAGGTTTCTATTAAAGGTTGCCAAATTGTTTTTGTCTAATTTTGTGAATGAGACAAGAGAGAAAAATCATGCTTGCTTCTTTATGTACCAATCATTGCTATAAACACCCATACTACTGTAGTAGTATTAACAGCGAGAATTCACACGTGCTTTCCATCAGCTGCCTACAGTTGAGTTCTGTGTGCTTACGTGTGGAGTCGTGAAATGTGAACCTGCTTTATATGTGAAAGCTTATCATGATACAGCAACCATGTACCAAATAAAATCAGGGAACCTGATTTCATCTCAGGTTTCCTGATCCTTCCACAAAGCTCTCCTTGTTCATAATCAAACACTTTATAATTCATTCATTCCTTTCATCAAAGTGAGTCTGTTGAAATATCTGAGGAAATTGTTAATCATGCCAACTCTGTCTTCTTCATCATCTAGTAAGTACCACTGCCAACTACTATACTCTTCCTACTAGAGAAGCAAGGTAATCAGTTCAGTGTTAGAACTCTTAAAGTTGTCCTTCATTACCCCCAGTCTTAACTAACCTCTAGAGACAACACAATGTAAAGAATATTGAGATCAGCTCTGCTATCTTGGCCTCAGGAATGACCTGAAAGCTGATAGCAGGGCAGGCAGGTCATATGCAGTATCCTTACAATGTTATTTTATGGCTATTCACTTGCCTTTGTTTTCCTGAATTTTCCACAGGTTAATAAACATCAAATTTTTAATGGAGCCAGATAATCAGATGTGGGTGAGTGAATTTATTCTCCTTGGCCTGTCCAGTGACCGGGATATTGAAGTCACACTCTTTGTGCTGTTCTTGATCATGTACCTGGTGACAGTGCTGGGGAACCTCCTCATTGTTCTTCTGATCAGGCTGGACAGCAGACTCCACAGCCCCATGTACTTCTTTCTCACCAATCTCTCCCTGGTGGATGTGTCCTAT
>PVLA01018396.1:0-14647 GCA_004027455.1 Hydrochoerus hydrochaeris | reverse complement strand
GGGGAGGAGGGGGCTGTGTACCCTTCCAGGGATGCCAGGCATTGACCCCAGGCGTGTTCTGAGGGAGAAGGCAGGGCTTCTGCTGGCTTCCCCAGATGGCCGAGCGAGCGCCTTGAGGAGACCACAACAGGAGCCCTTGGGGCTCAGTCCCTCCCTGGAACTTCTCTAAAGGCCCAGGTTAGCCAGTTGGCACCCCCTGGGGGGCACAGTAAGAGCCGGGCGCCGATGCCAGTTCCCCATCTGTGGCAGGCACAGTGGCATGGAGCAGATCTCTGGGACAGGCTGGACAGGGCAGAGGCAGAGAGCTGGACATTGGCTGTGACAGCTGATCCGGGGCTGCTCCCCCCCCACCCCCGTATTTTAAAGCTGTCAGTTGAAAACCAAGTTCCCTGGGCCAGACTGTGAACCCCTCCAGATTTCTGTTGAATCAGAGGCTGTGAAAACCAAGGATAAATATTTATCTAAAGATGTCACAACTTTGAATTTCAATAATAGTTTATCGCTAAGCTCTGATGGAAATCTAGAACAGCTGTTGCTCTATTGTGTATTTTGAATTCCCGAAAGACAGATTTGGGAGTCAACATTTTCTTCCACCGATTTTCAGCGTGCTTTCTTTTAGTTTACTGATGCCTTTGCAAGTTCAAATCAAATAAAGGACGAGAGCATTAGCTTACTGTGAAAGTTAACGCCTGCCAGAAATTAATATAATATTTGACCTTTATTAGCCAGTGTGACGATGCTGAATCTGTCCCTTCCAGCAAAAGTTGAGTCAAGGGGTAAAGACTGGCATGTCGCATGGTTGGGGAGGAAAAACAATTGCACGAGTCATGTGTAAGTTTAGGCAGAATCGGTGACAGTCTCTGTCTACTGACTGTTAATAGAAAGCTGTGACCACTGCCTTTAAGAACACCCAGCACAATCGCTTACCACCTTTATTTTATTTATAGCTGAGGGACTTCAGAAAGGGGGCACTGGGTAATTTAGAGGTCTACCCATGGGAGCAGGGAGTGACATCTTTTTCAGGCCTTCCCATCACTCCCTGGTTAACTTTCAAGGGTTTGAACTCCTCCTCTCTGTCTTTTAGAAAAGAAGAATTATTTTGTAGTCACTCAGTGTGGCCATCATTAGAGAGAAGACATTCCTGCAGCTCTGATTATAATTAAGGGTCACCTACTCCCTTGTTCTTGGACGCTAAGCAAATGCTGCTGTAAGGGAAGCTAAGCAAACGCTGCTCTAAGGGAAGCGGGGGGCTCGGTAACCTCAGGCTTGGGCTGCCAGAGAAATCTGCTGATAATGGAAGAGCAGGGCCAGGTACAGTGCCGGAATCAGAATGTGGAGTCTCAGTTGGACAGGAGTACTCCAGCCAGAGTTCCACCAGCCTGGAGCCAGGGACACAGTGGGGTTTGGAAGTGGTTTTCCCTTGAAGAAGGGGAGCCGAGGGGCTGCAGGCTGAGCCTCAGGGTTAAGATCCCAGTAGTAACAGACATCCCGTATTTGACTGTCAGGTATATCATACATGTAAAACGCTGCCCTAGTGTATCTGTGCAGCTAAAAGAATAAAGTGAGTGCTTATATCCTAGCAGCTATATTTAAAAAGTAGAATATAGCTGGGGATGTAGCTTAGTGGTAGAATGCTTACCTGGTGTGTTTGAGACCCTGGATTGACAATAACAACAACAACAACAACAATAATAATAAAATCTCAGTGTGCACGTGGAGACCCTTTTTCTGGCTTTTTTTTTTTTTTTTTCCTTTGAGACAGGATCTTGCTCTGTAGTTCAGGCTGGCCTTGAACTCACTTTCTAGCCCGGGCTGGCCTCAAACTCGTGATGAGCCTCTTGCCTCAGCCTTCTGAATGCTGGGATTACAGGTTTGCGCCACCACCCCCTGGCCTCCTTTTGGATAGCATCGTTCCTTCCCGTCAGAACACACCGGATGTAATTGTCACCCCAGTCACTGAAACCCAGAATCGTCGTGTATGTACAACACTGAACCATATTTTACCCATTTGCCTGTTTGCTTTATCATTTTATTACTTAGGTATACACTCCTAAAATAGTGTAAAGTTTTACTTTTTTAAAACTTTGCAAAAAATGCAGCACAAGGGGCTGGAGATTTTAGCTCAGTGGCTTAAGCGCCTGCCTGGCAAGTGTGAGGTTGTGAGTTCGATCCCCGGTACCAAAAAAATAAAAAAAGCAGCACATTTAGTCGTCAGTGAGTTGGATATTTTTTTCCCACGTGTTTTATATTGTCATTAAATAAGAGGTGCATTCCCAGCAGGTAGAGTCTTTATTTCTCACTGCTGTGTAGTATCCCATGGCAGGAATGGGGTTGATTCTCCTCAGCGCTCTTTGGGTCTCTCTCCCGCCCTCCCATCCCGCCCTCTGTCAGTCAGGAGCCTCCGGAGCACACCAAGGCTCTTTTACTGTGTGCGCTCAGGGGTAGAATTGCTTTCGCATTCGGTGTTTAGCCTACATCATAGACAATAATTTATTTCTCTCGTTTTTAAATTCTCACCATCTTAGTGGATGTGGAGTCATCTTTCCGACTTGTTTTTTTTTTTTAATTTTAAAGAGAGTAGGTGAAAACGAAACAAAAAAAAGTCAACAGAAATAATAAGATTTCAAAACAAGCTGATAGGAGGTTAACTATAGTCAGTAGATGGCCTATGGTTATCTTCAAGACAGTTGCTCAGATTACAAGATACAGGCAGGAAGAACACATCAAACAATATAAGCAATCGCAGTTTCTTTCCACGAACCAAAAGAATCAGTAGTACAATTCTCTTAGCTATTATAAATATATATATATATATATATATATATATATATATATATAGTTTCTATTATCTATCTTTTATTTTGCTCTGTATTTATATTTAGGACTTCTCGTATAAGAGAAACTGATATGTAAGTTTGTGTGTCTGATTTATTTCACTTAACATTATGGTCTCAAAGTCCATACAATTTTCCTACAATGATTTACTTTATTCTTCTTTATGGCGGAGTACTACTCTATTGTCCTAGTTACATGTCTCTTGTTGCTAAGACAAAATACCCAGACACCCAAAAGAAGGGAAGGTTTATTTAGCTCGCAGTTTGTAAAGGTTTCCATCTATAATTGCCCAGCTCCAAGACAGGATGGATTGACAGAGAATCATTCCTGATTCCAACAGTTCATGGTGGGCCTGAAGGTAGCAAAGCAAACAAGCAAGAAGCCTTCCCAGAGTCTCTCTGCTCTCTGCTCCTGGGATTAGGACGGTGCCAAACCAATCAGTGGGCTGATTTAATAATCACACACCCTTAATCCCAGCATCAAACACTCTAGATTCAGCCACCTCTGAAAAAGTCCTATCGCCATATGAGGCTTTGGTTGTGGGGGACATCTAGATACAGACCATAATGTCCGCTGCAGGTAAACACTGCATTTTCTTTACCCATTCATCTGTTGATGCAGGTGTAGACTGATTCCAAGAGCTAGCTATTCTGAGTCACGCTGCTATAAACGGGAATGTGTGGATCACTGTAGGATGTCTTTAACTCTTTCTGGAATGGCTAGAAGAGGAAGAGCTGGGCCAAACATATCAAGCTGTTTGCTTCCCTTAATGTTGTCAATACTTTTTTTCCCCCTCCTGTTCTGGGGATTGAACCCAGGGCTTCCGTCATGCTAAATATGTACTGTATCACTGAGATACACCTTCACCTCATCAACCCTTAGTATTGATTTCTTTTTTGTGTGTGTGGTGCTGGAAATTGAACCCAGGGCCTTGAGTGTTGTTATGTAAACACTCTACCACCCAGCCCAATACTGACTTAGTTTTTTATTTTTATTATTCAGATGGGAGAAAAATCTACTTGTGTTTTTTTTTTGGGGGGGGAATCGAACTCAGGACCTCAACACTTGTCAGGCAGGTGTTGAATCACTGAGCTAAACCCCCAGCTGTCCTACCTGTGGCTCTAATTTATATTTCTCAGGTATCTATGGAGCCATTTGTATTTTCTCTTTTATGAAATATTTGTGACTTTTGCTTGTCTTCCCACGTGTTTCTCTTTTACCCTTTGATTCTTTGGGACTTTAACAATACTTTGGATACTAATTGTTTGTGTTAATCACATGCATAGCAAGTTCCCTTCCTCCATTTGATCATTATCTTTTTCAGTTTTAATTTTTCTTAGTACATGTTTGCAGTGCATACTAATTACTTTTCTTATGGGACGTTCATACATGTATAAAATACATCTTAATTTTTTTCATAATGATTATCCTTTCACTCTCTTTCAAATGTCTTCTGATAAATCAAAATTTAACCTTGTTTTCTTTAATTTTTGGTAACAGGGATCAAACTCATGACCTTGTGCTTACCAGGCAGGTGCTTGTGCCGCTGAGCTATAATCCCAGCCCAATAATTGAAGTTTAAGTGGGCTGGGGATTTAGCTCAGTGGCATAAGCGCCTGCCTGGCAAGCATGAGGTCGTGAGTTCGGTCCCCAGTATGGCAAAATAAATAAATAAGTGAAGTTTAAGTGGTAGAATTCAGTGACATTTTCCTTAGTGAGTCAATATTTTTGCATCCTGTTTTAAGAATCTTTACCTATTGCGAAATTATAATATCCTCCTAAATTGCTTTCTGTATCAAGGTAAAATTCTACATCTAAATCTTTTTTTTTTTTTTAATGTATCTGGTGGAATCAAACTCATGATGTCATGCTTGCCAGGCAGGCATTGTGCTACTGAGCCATATCCCCAGCCCTGCGTCTAAATCTTTAAGGTGATTCCACTTGATTTTTGTGTATGCCATGAAGTTGTCAATTTAATTTTTTACAGCCACTGAATAAGATTTCCTAGTAGCACTGGCTGCATCTTTTTCTGCTTATCTCTGGTGGCTTTTTTCTTATAAAATCAAGGCCCTACATATGCCCTTGTTTTGTTTTTTTCTTTTTGGGTGGGGGAGCTTTGTTTGTTTTGTTTTGCTTTTTTGTCCTCTTGAGACAGAATCTCATTGTGCACTTCAGGCTGGCCTTGCGTTCACTTTGTAGCCCAGGCTGGTCTCAAATTTGCAATATTTTCCAGCCCCAGTCTGGGACTTTCATGGAACAAAATGTTTTTCCATGAAAAATATTATTGGGGTTTTCATTGGAATTAGACTTAATCAGTAGGGAATAAACCTATGTCTTTCTTCGATGTTTCTTCAATAAAGCATACTTTTTTCTATAAATGTGGTACACACTTTTGTTAGACATCCCTAAAATGACGATGTATTTTTGTTATCATAATGGCTTATTTTTAAGAATTATCTGTAGAGCTGAGCATGGTGGTGCATGCCTGTTACCTCAGTATTCAGGAGGCTGAGGCAGGGGGTTTGTCACAAATTTGAAGCCAGCCTGAGCTACACAGGGAGTTCACGGTCAGCCTGAACCACATAGCAAGACCCTATCTCAAAAAAATATCTACCTGGGTATGGGGGGCGGTACTGGAAATTGAATCCAAGGAATGCAGCTCTATATCCCTAGCCATTTTTATTTTCACTGATTTTTAAATTTTGAGACAGGGGCCTCACTAGGTTGCTCTGGTATTTTCCCATTTAATATTCTCCTCCCTTGGCCTCCCAAGTAGCTGGAATTACAGGTGTGCACCATCATACCGGCCCCCCAAAATGACATTTAATTGTTTTGTTGTTGTTGTATGGAAATGTATACTGATTGAAAAACTCTTACTAATTCTAATGATTTACCTATAGTTAGTTTCTCTTGGATTTTTGATGTGGTCACTAATACCATGTACAAATAGGACAGTTGTCTCTGTCTTGTTAATCTTTAACCTTCAGTTTATTTTGCTTTTGTCATATTCCACAGGCTGGGACTTGGCATACAACACTGAATAGCACAGTGATGACACTAACTTTGCATTTTCTCTGACATTAAAAGAAATTTTATGATTTGGGGTACATCTGAGTTTAGCACTGATAGATCTGTTTGGGGAATTAGGTAGTGATGCTTTGACTATTGTCTTTTTAAGATATATGCTTAATACAGCCACATTTGCTTTCTTCTATGAATATTCGTTCTTTTTTTTTTTTTTTTGTCTTTTTGAGACAACGTCTCTCTATGCAGTTCAGGCAGACCTTGAGCTCACTTTGTAGCCCAGGCTGGCCTCGAACTCACAATGATCTTCCTGCCTCAGCCTCCAGAATGCTGGGATTACAGGCGTGAGCCACCATGCCTGGCTGAATATTTGTTCTTCTAGTCTTTGACTTTTCAATATTTCTATGGCTTTATATTTTAATAATCTCTTGTAAACTGGGTGTGGTGCTACACACCTGAGTCTTAGCTGCTCAGGAGGCTGAAGCAGGAGGTTTACAAGTTTAACCCCAGCCTGGGTCACATAGCAAGACTGATGCAGGGAAAAACAAAAACTAAAAAAACAAACCAAAAGAAAGAAAACCAAAGCAACAAACAGGGATCTCTTGTAAATAGTTCCTCTCTGATTTAAAAGAAAAACAAAACCCCAGCTTGAACAAGACATAATAGTATACACCTGTAATCCTAGCATTCTAGGACACGGAGGCAAGAGGATCACAAATTTGGGCTCAGTCTGAGCAACTTGGCAGGTTAGTGAAATCCTGTCTCAAAAATAAAAAGGCCTGAGGTGGAGCTTACCGTGAAGGGCCTGGGGTCCATCTCCAGTGCTACAGAACAAAATAAAAGCCGGGCGTGGTGGCTCACGCCTGTCATCCCAGCACTTGGGAGGCTGATGCGGGAGGATCGTTGCGAGTTCGAAACCAGCCTGGGCTACAAAGTGAGCTCAAGGCCAGCCTGAACTGCATAGCAAGACCCTGTCTCAGAAAGACAAAAAATAAAAAATAAAAACCTACCAACCCACCAAGAAACAAACAAAAACCAGTCTGAGATTTTCTGGTTTCTGAGACACAGGTCTCAGTGTGTTGCTCAGGCTGGGCTCAAGTTTGTTGACCGAATAACCCTCCTGGGTGAGTAGCTGACAGTGCGGGCTGTGTGTTCACGGGAGCACCGTTATTGTTACGGCGGCTGCTGCTGCTGCTGGTGTGTATTTTTATTGCCGAGCTGGGAACTGAGCCCAGGCCCCTGTGCATGCGAGGCAAGGGTTCCACTATCGAGCTACCTCTTTGGACTTTTTAACTGGAGTCTTTGATATGTTTATATTATCGAACATTGCGATCTACTTGGATGCATTAGTGCTGTGTTTTTGGTGCTTTTTCTTATATATTTTGTCCCTCCCTCAATCTGGCCTCCCCGTTCTTGTTTGAAAGTTATGATCTTTGTGCATCTGTTTTTTTTTTTTTTTTTTTTTGTGGTACCTAGGATCGAACTCACAACCTCACGCTTGCCAGGCAGGTGCTTACCCCACTGAGCTAAATCCCTAGCTCTTGTGCATCTATTCTTTTAGTGGTTATCAATGGATTTAATATTATTATTGTTATTAATTGTCTTTTACAGTTCTGGATATTAAATCCAGGCCTAATACATGCTAGGAAATTGTTGTACCGCTGAGCCACACCTCAGCTCCCATTGTTATTGTATTTATCTTTTGTTTGTTTTTGCAGTACCTGGAATCAAACCCAGAGCTTCTGGAATGAGTTACATTTCCAGCCTTTTAACATTTTTTATTTTGACACTCCCTAAGTTGCCCAGGCTGGTCTCGAACTTGCCATCATTCTTCTTCAGCCTCCTGAATAGCTGGAATTAGAGGTATACGTCATGATGCCCAGTTTGGGGATATTATAAATCTGTATAAATCATCATCTTTTTTCTAATTCTAGAATCCAGTTCTAGCTTAATTCTACTCTCCCAGATCAGAAGTTATTATTTATAGAGTCAAAATGTATTGAGATTTACCTACACATTTACTGTTATATTTGCCGATTATTTCTTTTTTTAATTAATTAATTAATTAATTATTTTATTTTAAAGAGAATAAAACAAAAGAGGACAGATCTAAGCAGATCAGAACGGAACAATGTAAGCAGCACAGCACTTCGCAACAAGACAGTTGGATATTCACAGTAGCTACCATAATGTCTCTTTCTTTGAAATAGTTGAGCTTAGCTTTATATACAACAATGTCAAACATAGCAAAGTAGAATAAAAGCACTCAAGAGAATGCTTGCAAAGCATTGCAAAGCATTGCAAGTATTGCAAAGCATTCTGAACCAAATAACCGAAGATGAACAACGGTTGCTATATTATCTCATTTTCCATAAAAATTTTGTTGATACTATTATACATATTAAAATCCAATCAGACACAACGTGATAGAACCAATGGTAATAGAAAAACAAGAGCATGGTAGGACTTCAGAGCCAAGATGATATCAAATCAACACTGGCTGCCACATTGTCTTGCCTTCAAAATAACTATTCATAGCGTCACATATATTAAGATCAAACAAAATAGAATAAAACCATTCCAACCAATGAATGAAAACATAAGATGTCAAAGCAGTATAATGGTGAACCATGATTTCCATAAAATCTTCTGTACTCTTACCATTTCTTACACTAGGGAGACTATACGGTATTTATACATGTGAGTTTGATTTATTTCACTTATGATTATAGATTCAAGATGCATCCATTTATTTATAAGTATCTCAAAGTGATCATTCTTTATAGCTGAGTAGTACTCCATTGTATAAAAGTACCACAATTTTTTAACCCATTCCTTGGTTGATGGGCACTTAGGTTGTTCCCAAGATCTGTCTATTACAAATTGTGCCGCTATAAACATGGGTGTGCATATATCATTGTGGTAAGATGTTTTCAGATCTCTGCTGATTATTTCTTCATTTCAAACTTTACATCTGGAAAGATTTCCATTTTTTCTGAAATATCTCCTTTATCATTTTCTTTAGTAAGGGTCTTTCGGTGGTAAAATCAGTTTTTTTGCTAACTACAAATATCTATATTTTACTTATTTGTGTATATGCATATCTTACTTGTTTGTTTGTTTGTTTTTTGAGACAGGTCTTGCTGTGTAGTTCAGGCTGGCCTTGAATTTATAGCATTTCTCCTGCCTCAGCCTCCTTCATGCTGGGATTACAAGTGTGCACCACCATATCTAGCATTTCACCTTCTTCTTCTTTTTTTTTTTTTTATGGTACCAAAGATTGAACTCATGACCTCACACTTGCCAGGCAGGTGCTTATGCCCTGAGCTAAATCCCCGGCCCTCATTTTTATCTTACCAAGATACTTTGCTGGGGATTTACTTCTTGATTCATAGTTATTTTGTTTCACACTGATATGGTTCCACTGTGTTCTGTGTTGCCTTTTTTGGTTATTGTTGAAAATTTAAGTTTTACTTTTTTTCCTTTTTGGTCTTTTTTGAGACAGAGTTTCACTATGCAGGTCAGGCTGGCCTTGAGTCTACTTTGTAACCTTGAACTCAAGGCAATCCTCCTGCCTCAGCCTCCCAAGTGCTGGAGTCACAGGCGTATAGCACCACGCCCAGCTATTTTTCACTCTTAAGGTTTTACCTTCATAATAGATACATCTTTTGTCTATATCTACTTTTACGGTTTTCCTTTCCTTTGGAGCTCCACTTCTTGTGTGTGTACCATACTGGGGATTGAACTCCTGGCCTTGAGTTTGCTAGGCAAGTGCTCTATCATTGAGCTCCATCCCCTGAGGACCTTGAACCTGTGACCCTATTACCTCTGCCTCTGTGGCAGCTGGGGTTAAAAGTGAGCCCCTCTGCAGCTGCGCCCTGCACTTTTACAATCGGTTCTCCACGCGGATTTCTTTTTATTTTTCCCTGCTGGGGATGCACTGGGCTTCTTGGAGTTGAGGATTGGTGTCTTCAACGGCTACAGACGATTCTGTTATTATCACTTTGGGAACTGCCTCCGCGCTATCATTTCTACCATAAACTCTGACTAGACATTATTATTAACATCTCTTTTATACTTTCAATATCTTTGTTTCTGGACTGTTTTCTAGAAAATGTCTTTGGGCCATCTGTTTCTGAACTGTATTCTGGAAAATGTCTATTTTCCGATTCACCAATTCTCTTTTCTACCAGGTCCAAAAGACTGCTTCGGGCCCACCTTCCCATTTAAACAATGAATAATTTACTTTTTCAGGTCCTGGAGTATTTGTTGGTTTCATTTCCCATCTCCTTACATATCACTAAGCTGTTCCTTGTACCCTTGCTAAGGTTTTTTTGTGATGAAATAGTCACACAGCCTTTGTCTTGGTAAGTGATGAAATCCTGGGCTTCCTTGAGGAGCTGTCTGGCTCTTTGCTGCTTGTTGCTCTCAGTTTACTTTGCGGTCCCACATTTCCTCCTGGATTGGACGATGCTTTTCTCCTTGGAGCCACTCTGATCTCAGGCCTGTTCGGGGCATCCTGGAGGCCAGTGCTGGTGCAAGAGAGAGTTGCACTTGCTGATTCTAGTCAGCACTTCGGTGTACCACCAGCTTGGATCCTTTTACATTGAAATATTCTATTATCAAGATTTTTAAAAATTGGGGCAGGGGAGACCATGTATCTGGTAAGAATTCAGATAGAAACCCTTTCCAAGACCTAGAGTTTGTTGGGGATATATTTCCTCCTGGTTTTCTAGCACCAGTGCAAAGACAGACAGATGCCTTTGCTATAGAACCCCGCTTTGGGGCTTTTTGTTTGTTTGTTTGTTGTTGTTTTATTTTTATTTTTTACTTTGGGGAGGTAGCTTTTTGTGATTTCAGGTTTTTTTTTTTTTGGGTACTGGGGATCAAACTCATGACCTTGCACTTGCCAGGCAGGCGCTTAGGCTGCTGAGCTAAATCCCCGGCGTGATTTCAGCTTTTTACAGTGATTCTCCTAACAAGTTCCCCTGCCTTGGGCAAGACCTGAGCGTTACCTTGGAGTTGAAATCTAGGTTCTCTGGAGTCTTGCAGAAACTGTCCAGGGGAAAATCTGACTTTGGAACTTACTGTTACCTACCAGGTTTTTGCTTTTGTTGATTTTTGGAGGATGTGAAAATCCCCCTCTGTGCCAGCTCAGTGATGCATTAAAATTTTTCTAAAAACATTTTATTCAGGATTTCACTGATTTCAGGTGAGGCGATCCTCCAAGGTATCTGTATTAGAGTTCTCCAGGGAAATCTAACGTGTATGTGTGTGGTGTGGGATATTTTATATGTGAATGAGAGAGGGAGAGAGGATGGAGGGAGAGAGAGACAGACAGGGAGGAGAAGAAGTTCAGGGTGAGTGAGGGCTAGAGAGGGCTGGACGTGGAACTGAGAGCCGATGCTGCTGTCGGAGTTGTGGGTCTGGAGACAGAACCCCATCGTCTCTGAGGGACCACGGTCACTTCCCTTGGGCCTTCCACTGAGGGTGTGAGACCTACCCCATGAAGGAGGATTGTCTGCTACACTCAGCTTTAAATGTTAACCTTATCCAAAGAGCACCTACACAGCAGCATCTTGGCTGGCACTTGACCGAAAAACCTGTCACCGAGACTGGGCCAAGTGACGTCTGAAATTAACCATTCCAGCCTTCATTTACCAAAGCACTGGACACGGAAAGTGCAGTGATACAGTTTCTTGTGACGAAATGAGAGCATGATCAAAGGGTAAAATACTGTGCTGGATGCCGTCAGGTAGGAGCCCAAGGGGGCACTGAGGATCCTAGGAGGAGGCAGAGACGCGCTTCTGTGTTTCTTCTCCTGCTCACGGTGGGTGCACGGTGCTTGCTGAGGGTGCTGTGGCTTGTAGACAGACGCTTTTCCTCTCAGATTTACGGGGAGAAGAGTTCTGGGCCGCAGTAATGTGAGGGAGTTGGAAGGCTGTGTTCCCTACTCAGGCTTGAGCAGCGTAAGATCCAGTGGCCCCGGAGGTGTAGCTCAGTGGTAGAGCACCAAGCACAACTTCCTGGTTTGGATCTCTAAGACCCCCCTGCAAAATATCGCATGATTGAAGCCAGGGCCCCCTCATGTTAGATAAGCACTCTTCTGCGGAGCTGCACCTGCTGCCCTCCCAGAAGTATCATCAATTAAACCTACGAAGAGAGCCGGGTAGCAGCAAATCGCTGCTGTGTGACAGGGCTCAGAATAATGATCATTCGTGTACTAGACTCCAAAGAGGGTTTTCAGGCAATGGACAAGATTCCTCTTTAAGTTTGGTTAATGGGTTTACTATGTCACCATTAAGAATAAGAGGTGCTAGTGTGCTCTTATGCACAGAAGGATGATCACAGATAACAGGTACCTTATATTTCAAAAAACTAGAAGGATCGGGAATGTTTTTATCATAAAGAAATAAAGGCTTGAGGAGAAAGAAATAATTAATATGATTTGAACATGATTTCATGATGTATACATGTGTGGACCTATCCCATGGCACCCATCAGTAGGTACAAATTTGATGTTTTTATAAGAATAAATTCAAAATAAAAAGCCCAGGTGAGCTGGTAGATACCTATCATCTCCTCTCTCTGGGAGGCTGAGGCAGGAGGACTGCGGTTTGAGCCCAGTTTGGGCAACTTACTAACTTAGCACCCCAAGGCTGTGACTCAAAATTAAAAATACAAAAAAGAACCCGAGATATAGCTCATTGTGAAGGTCCTAGGTTCAGCAGCACAAACACCTGCCTGGCAAATGTGAGGTCGTGAGTTCGATCAAAAAAACCAAACCAAAGCAAACAAACAAAAAGCCCAGAATACTGAAAGCCTAAAGGGGGAATTGCATGACATATGCATAGGCATGGGGCTAGAAAAAAATAAGATGAACGGTGGAGTTATCCATTATTTTATTCTTTATACTCTTGTGTTCTTTGGGGTGATACCAAATCATTCTTCTGGGGGGCTTGGAGGTGAGGGGAAGGCGCTGAAATGGCACTTTAGACAAGGGTCTGGTGTCCTTGGCAGGGCTGGATTGCTGTCATTTTGTTGTCACCTTGCTTTTGTGTTTTTAGAGAATTTCTCGCAATGCTCATAAAACAAACTTTAAAACTGAAGTTCTTCACATCGACAGAGCATGAACCTAAAACATATTGAAGAATTTTATTTGAAACGCAAATGGATTTCCCTGGTGTATGCTGTATAAAGCTAGGGTTTCATCTTCTTTTTTTTCCTTTTTGTTTCTGTAGTAACAGGGAGTGATTGAACCCAGGGCCTTATTCATGCAGACAGCGATGTTCTGCCACTGATGTACATCCCCAGATGCACACTTTTTGGTTTGGTTTTGTTCTTGAAAGAAGGTCTCACTTTGTAGCTCAGGCTGGCCTCAAATTCACTATAATCTTCCTGCCTCAGCTTCCCAAGTGCTGGGATTAACGGGAATGTGCTTCCATGCCTGGCTTAGCCGTGGGCTTTTATACTTTATAAAAATCATATACAGATAAGATATTTCATTTTAAAAAAAAACATTTTTTTTCATGCTGGCAAAATTAAAACTCACCAAATAGAGCCAGGGATTTAGCTCAGCAGTATAAGCACCTGCCTGGCAAGGACAAGGTTGTGAGTTTGATCCCTGGTACCAAAAATAAATAAATAAATAAATAAATAAATAAATAAATAATTAAATCTCACCAAATAGTAACAGATGAAGATAATTTTGAAAGTTTTCAAAATTATTAAAATTTCAGATTCATTTATCCAGAATTTACAAATTCTACATTTTTGCTAAAACAAAAATATTTTTCAGGCTCCTCATTGAAACTGGTATTTTTCTTGATATTACTAGCAGATAGCTGATAAAGTGTCAATATCTGATATTTGTAACTTCTTTCAAATCCTCATTGTCTATATACAAGTTGGTTCTAGCTAGGGCTGTTAGAATTCCAAATCAGATTTTAAAAGAGAGAGAGAGAGAGAGAGAGAGAGAGAGAGAGAGAGAGAATTCCAAATCAGGAAGCAAGTTCACCCAATAGAACTATGGTTAAACATGGAAAGGCCAGAAAGACCAGTGTAGGGACAAGAAGGCATGAGGCAGTTCCTTCAAGGGAGTAATTTCATAGCCAGGAATTGTATAAATCTGTAAACACTGGATACTCAGATGTTCTTGGCAGAAGGTAGCTACTCGGTGAGCAAGAGAGAAATTGGTATGAGTGAGAAGACCTCCTAGCACTTGACTATTTTCTCTTGAAAAGAAAAACAGAACACTTAATGGTTAGGTTTAAAAAAAGAAAGAAAGGTTCTCTGATGGCATCCATTGTTCTCTGGAGGGTACTGGGGATGGTGCTCAGTGACCTCTCAAATGTCACAAAGAGCAGTGGCGTCTGAATTAGCAGAGAAATTCGCCTGCAGAAGAAACTTCAAAGGCCCCTACACACATCCAGAAAATTCTTTAATGTGTCTGCATATAAAAATTGCATTATACAGAATTCAGCTTGACAAATTGGCTCCCAAGAGACATCAGTGTCCCTGTCTGGGCCACCTGTGTCCCTTCCCGGTACCCTGGGCTTCATCCGCCAGAGCAGTCAGTGTCAGGGCCACGGCGTCCTCACTTTGGTGGGAAACGTTAAATGCACTGCCAAAGACTGATGTGGCCTGGGAGAAAAAGGGAGGTGGGAAAGCTGGAATGATGGCACAACGGGGAGGTGAGCTAATCCTGTGAATGCCCAGAAGACTCAGAAGACTCTTACGTCTTTTCTCTCCATTCCCATTCTCATCCCATCCCATCCCATCCCATCCC
>PVLA01018395.1:0-14643 GCA_004027455.1 Hydrochoerus hydrochaeris | reverse complement strand
GCACAGTCCCTTCTGCCCTGGGAAGTCACAGCCTCCTTCTTGAACCTGGGTCCCAGCTGACGGCGTGGAGCAGGGCTCTCCATCCCACCAGACCCAACCGCGTATCTGGAGTCCCTGGGCAGGGTGACACTGACCTGTGACCTTGCTTCAGAGATCACACATCAGCTCCTCAGCCAGCCCAGGTCACATTGCTTAAGGCCAATTGAAGGGGCAAAGAAATGGCCCAGCCAGCTCTGCACGTAGCAATACATGGAGGCAGGGCCAGGTTTATTCAAAAATGGAGATAATTGTTCCTCTTTTCAAGGAGAGTCACCTCTGGTTCCCCACAAAAGACAGTTCTTTTGAAGGTAGGGAAAGGGTGAAAAGAGAGGTAACAGACAGCTGCCCTGGGTGAGCAGAGAGAATTTGGAAGTGAATTCTCCTAAGTATATAATTAAGAACTGCCTGGATGTTCCAGGAAGTCCTCCTGTGGTTTGGAGTGGCCATGGGTGCTTGACTGTGCGCTCTAAGGGTAAAAATCCAACCCCACAGGCTGCTCAGGAGACAGATGTAAAGCATTAACTCCACCGACTATTCCAGAGTCTTCTCCAGCTCACACTTAGGAAAACCACAGGCAGCCAGGGGCATGAACTTAGGCAACAGACACATAAGACAGAATCCAAACAGGAGGGAAAGGCTCGGGGGTTGTCTGCATACAGACCCAGCAGGTCTTCTACAGAAAAGAGAAGAAGAAAAGAAGCACAGCGTAAGAGGTGGAAGTTCTTGGCATCTTTCAATCCTCTGACCACTGATACAGCCTAGAAACTCTTCCCAGACAGATGAAAGAAAGAAAGAAAGAAAGAAAGAAAGAAAGAAAGAAAGAAAGAAAGAAAGAAAGAAAGAAAGAAAGAAGGAAGGAAGGAAGGAAGGAAGGAAGGAAGGAAGGAAGGAAGAAAGGAAAGAAAGAAAGAAAGAGAAGGGAACCCAGGCAATTTCTCTGTCCTTTAGAGGTTGCTGGAAGCCTGAAGCTACCCACAGAGCCTTAATTATCCAAGGATCACCACTGAGACTCTTTGACCCAAGAACCATGTGGCAGCTGTGTGTTTTAAAAATATGCTTGGCTGATATTTGAAAATTGAGAGTTCACATTCCTGTCTGGGTAGTAGGAGATCCGAGAGCTTTGGTCTGCAGTCTCCTGGGTCTCTGTGCAGGTGAGAATCAGCCTCAGTGCCTGTACCTGTGGCTTCCTGTTCCCTCCTCCTGACACCCCACTTCCTCCTGCATAGACCCTCCCCTGCCCCAGGGTCACCTTCACTCGGGACACTGAGCCCTGACAGTGAACAGAGACCACTTGGAGTGATGGTCACCATCTACATAGCTCACTTTGCCTCTAGACCAGAACCAGCTGTGGCAGGAGGGCTGGAACAAAGGGTAAGAATAGAACTGACAAATACTCTAGTGTCAGGGGGGCTGAGATGGAGCAGAGAGGTCTGCAGAGAGGGGTCCCCCTGGACCTCATTACTCTCCATGGGGGTCCAGGAGCCTGCACCAATGAATCAGCACACACTGGTTGACTGAGAACAATGAAAATTTATTCTCTGAAAGTTCCAGGGGTACAAAACTGAAATCAAGGGCTCCACAGGGCACACACCTTCTGGAGACTTAAAAAGAGAATCTGTTCTGTGCCTCTTCCAATTTGTGATGGCCCAGGTTTTCACTGGTGTCACTGTGATCTCTCCTGTGTCTTAGTCCTCTCTGGTTTCTGTTAGGAGGACACCTGTCATTGTATGCAGGGCTCCCTGGCTGACCCAAGATAATCGCTAAGATCTTTCACTAAGTTGCATGTGGAAAGACCTTTTCTTCTAAGAAGGTGACATGCACAGGGACAGGGTGGGGGTGGATTAGGACTTGGACATGTCTGTGGTGTCCACTCTATTCAACCCATGGCCCGGCTTTTTCTCGGCCATCAGTGGATGTCACAGACAACAGCAGTCACTAGAAAGAGAGCCAGAGCCAGTTATGGTGACAACTGTGCCATACTCATGGCAAGACATGCTTTGGATGGGACAGAACAGATAGGAAAGAAAAGGCAATGCGACGTGGACAGGTTTGACCTGTGGACATCAAGAGAGCAAGGGACGAGAGTGGACGCTCTTGGCAGGCGTCCTGGGAGGGTGAGCAGGCCAGGCCAGAACAACGGATAACAGCTGCAAAGCTTCTGCACCCCAAGGCTGCAGCAGCTGGGGCACACTGGCCGGGGAGGCACCACTGAGGCTCTCCTGGGCCTGGAGCCCTGCTGAGGTCTCACCCAAACCTCCCTTTCCCGGACCTCAGCTTGAACCTTAACCCTTCACTTCTCATTCTCTTCTCCCCTTGGGGAAGGAGCCACAACACCCCTGGAGCACTTCAGTGTGAAGGTCTGTGCTCAGGTCTTAGGGGAAAGAGACCAACCCTGTTCAGTCCCAGGCCATGCTGGAAAGCCACGCGCATGCACGCGAGAGAGTTCCCAGAGGAAAGCCTGGCTGTGGTCCTCCAGAAGCCTAATCCCTGGGAACTTTGGAGGATGCACTGAGTGTGTAGAGAGAAGGCTTTGTGGCAGCAGCACGAAATCTTGCACAAAAAGACACAGGGAACATCATCCTCTCCAGGACAGAGGACTTTCTCCAAGTCAAAGAGGAGCTCCTAAGAAGGGGTAGTTTTCTGGTGCTGTTAGGGACCTCAGAGATGAACTTGCACCCCAAATAGGGCCAGGCTTACAAGGACACTCAGGTCCAATACCCTGGGACCAGCTCTTGGATTGCATGCCTTAGACCGATGGTGAGGACACAGGTTCAACACCCGCCCCCATTCCCAACCAGCAGTTTTACACCCAGGGGAGGGCAGGAGCCTGCGTGCTGGACTGCCATGCAAATACCACAGACTTGGGGGTGGGTGGGGCTTCAGCTACAGAAAAGTATTTTCTAGCAGTTCTGGGGGTCAGAAGTCCAGGTCAAGGCATCAGCAGAGCCCGCTCCTCTTGAGGCCTTTCTCCTTAACTTGTAGATGGTGCCTTCTCCCTGTGTCCTCAAGGTGTCACCCCTTGTCATGGTTTATATTTGGATGTTCCCCCAAGCCTCATACAGTCATGGAGGTGGCTGAGTCTAGTGCTTGTGATTGGTTCCTTGTCTAGCGCTGGAATTGGTGATGTGAATGCTGCATCTGACTGGGGGTGGGGAGCCGGGATACAATATAAAGAGGGGAGGAGATATGCCTTTCCCTTTTCCTCCTTTTACCCTTCTTGCTCTTGTCGCTTGCAGCCACCATGAGCAGTTGCCCCTCAGCCATGCCTTGGAACCAGCTGAGTATGGACCGAAGCCGCCCCAAACTGTAAGCTAAATAATCCCTTCCTTCCTTCATTTTGGGCATCAGGTATTTTGTCCTAGCAACAAGAGAAAAGTAGCCAAGACACCCTTCCATGTATCTGTGCCTTAATCTCCTCTATATGTGACATCAGTCATTGGATTGGGGACAACCTGGTCCTCTCGTGTTAACTGAATCACCTCTTGGAAGATGCATTTCCAACCATAGGACCATCACACTCCAGAGCCATGTCAGTTGGGACTCCAGCATAAGAATAGGAGGGGAGCCAGGGAGGGGGCCATGCAGTCCCCCACAGAGCGGTGCCTTTAGCAAGCCCCCAAGTCAATAGCAGAACAGTGTTTGAAATAAAATCAAAGTACACATGTTTCTGCTCCACACACACCTCTGTATTTGGATCAGCTTTTGTCTATAGGTTTCTGCAAAAGCCTCACCCCAGACAGGAAGGTACAGATCCCCGGAAGGGTGTGATGGTGGCTT
This sequence comes from Hydrochoerus hydrochaeris, assembly GCA_004027455.1. NCBI lineage: Eukaryota > Metazoa > Chordata > Mammalia > Rodentia > Hydrochaeridae > Hydrochoerus > Hydrochoerus hydrochaeris. The sequence continues at coordinate 10,827 of PVLA01018395.1, read as the reverse complement.
TTGGAAATGATGAACCTCCCGGTGATTCTGGGTCCCTCCCACAGAGGTCCGCTGCTGTTTTGCCGAGTGGGCCCAGAGCCATGACCCACACTCTTGTTCATTTATAAGACAACAGGCAGTTGGTTCCTGTTGTAACCTAACTCAAGCGCCGCCATTCTGCTCTGTATGTGCCACAGCCTTTGTCCTAAACTGCAACCATTGTCCCAAATCGCACTTTGTACTTCTTGTGACTCCAGTAATTGTGTTCTTCCTGTAACGCCCGCCGCCAGCATGATGTATTCCTGGAATAGACTAGCCACAAACCTCTGTACTCTGACCCTAGGCAAACAACAAGATGTCCTGTTTCCTCAGGAATGCACAGGTGTGCTGATGAGCTAATTTTTCCCCTAAAATAAGCCTGTCTCTCGGGACAACTTGCCCTTTGCTCCCCCACACCTTTGCAGTTTTTCCCTTTATAAACTACCCCAAATCTTAGCCGAGTTACACAGCAGTGTAAATTCCACCTGCACTCTGTGTCGCTGGATACCAGCCCAAATAAAGCGCTCTCTTCTTTTCCCTCCAAGACGTCTTGGCCTTTTTACTCTTTTTGCCTTTTTTACAATTTTCATTTTATTTTGGGGTGCAGCCTTTTGGGGTACAGCAGTTCCCTCTCTATGGGCAGTGCTGAAGGAAGAAGACAAAGCTGTGTGGGTCACTCTTGCCTCTTAGGTCCCTTTAAGCAAGGACAACCCAAGGGACTTCTCAGACTGCATGCTCCTGGCACCCCCAAAACACACCCCATGCTCATAATGCACAGGCTGTTGCGCCACCCCGAGAGCTGTGGGAAAGGGGCACCACTCCCCAGAGATAGTAATGTTATTTTTGGCAGCTATGGGATCAGGCTTCTCCAGGGAAACAAAACAGACCTGGAGACCTGTAAGTCAGAAAGCCATGGGGAAGGTGGGAGGGCTGGAGACTCTTGCAGGAGTCCATGCCGCGATCTGGAGTCCAACGCCCACACAGAGACACAATTCCTTCCCCAGCCCGGGACCGCCTTCTTTCCTCTAAAGCCTTCCACTGATTGGAGGAGTTCCAACTCGCTCTAAAGCCTAATCAGCTCACCTCTGTGTCTACTGATTTCAGTGTTTACCTTGTCTGAAAGAATATCCTCCCCAGGGATACAGGGGAAAGAAACTCCCAACCGACTAGATGTTCGGTAAGAGTTCATGTTCTCTAAAATTGAAGGATGAATTTTAGGAACCACGGAGAATAAGAGCAGGACATATTTATTGAGAAAAAGAAAGCTTCTGTCTGGGAGAGAGGCAGAAGGGGTCCCCAGGGGTTGCCAAAGACTCTGTCTTTTCTAGGGATTTTATAGAGCAAACCATGGGGTGAGGCAGATCTAAAGCTGGGGAAAACTGGAAACTCACAAGGCAGATGGGCTTGAGGTGAGACAGAGCTGTGGTCAACCAGTAAGATTAATTGTTCAGGTAAAATTGATTACATCAGGGACAAATGGGAAAGCAAGTCAAACAGCAAGAGGGCAAATTAAAGAGCAGGGGCCATGGTGACTCCTGGCTTCCTCAAGAGGAGCCATATCTATTTAGAAGGTCAATCCCTGATGTTTGTACTTAGGGTGTGGCTGCATTTGTTTTGCCTTTTGTCCAAGTCTGGCCCACAGCAGAGGTGCAAGGCTGCAGGTCTCTGGGCTTCCGTCCGCACTGGCTCCTTCCAGGGCCCAGCCCTGCCTGCCTGCCTAGAACATTTCTAACTCAGCTGCCCGTGACACCAGGACATCCAGATCCACGGTTGCCCCCGCAGCTGAGTGCCACGGCTTCATCAGGTCAGTATGTAAATTAACTGCCATAGCACCAGTGCCCTTTGACCTGCCGTGGGCTCACGTCTAGTTTAGCGCCTTTAAGCTGAAATATATTTAATACTCCTAACTTGGGGAGCCCATGGTGCACCTTAAAGTATCAGCTGGGTACAGCAGCACAATGTGTAACAGCTAAATCTTGTAAACAACCCAAATTAATATCAACCAGTGTGCTATTTTATACAATAGAGGATACTCAGCCACAAAGAACAACGGTAAGCTCGAGGCTTTTATAGGTAAATGGACGCAGCCAGAGACCACACTCACAGGTGAAATAAGTCAGACTTGCGTGTGTAAACACCATATTGTCTCAGTAGTGTAAAAAACTGGAAGAGTAAATAAGATCCAAAAGTTGCAGTCGATATAGTAAAAGGGAAAGAAACTGCTCAAAGGGAAATTTTATTGTTTGATCAATCTTGCACGCCTGTATCTGGTAGCCTGTGCAATTACTTGGAGGGTCGCAATATGCAGTATAACAACCATGGTTAGATTCCTATCATCTTGTTTTGAAATCCTGTATCGCCACTGTTTCCTGTTGCTGCTGTCATCATTTTGCTTTGGTTGTTTTTAATTGTTAATTTGCTTCTTGATTTTTCTGTTTCTCTCTAAAATAAATAAATGGAGTATGAGCTGAGTCACTGTGAGGCTGTTGGTGTGGGGTACAGGTCGTAGGGGACCATAGATTCACAGTGACCTGTTTTGTGCATTTCCCCGAGGGATGAGAGGAAGGACTGGGGTTGGTCGGGCTGTGGGATCTCATTCTGGCATCGCTACCACTGACTGGGTGCGACTGTCCCTGCTCTTCAGAGCAATTGACACGTCTTAGCATGGGGTCCCCCACAAGCTGACTGAGAAAGGGATTTTTTGGGCAAGGAACTCACCGGGATCCACGGGGCAGGAGAGAAGGTCTCGGGAAGAGACATCAGCGAGCAGCCGGCTGCCGTGGCCACGTGGATCTCAGCCCTCCTGGGACACCCAACTAACCATGCCTGGGAGCAGGGGGAAGCCCAGGTGTCTAATGACGCAGACGCCTGAAACTCAGTCCTAAACAGTGCCCGGCTCACAGCAGATTCATTAGAAACATGGACCACTCAGCGGCCACTTTCTTCTGACCGGTTACAGAGTTGGAATGGACAGTGAGTCGCAGTGCGTTTCCATAGTGGAAAGGAAAAAAGCAAACAGAAGTTCTGAGTACTGTTTCCCAACCTGTTTCCTTCACCAAAACAGTAAATCGAAAAAGGAAAACCAAAACCAGAGGGGCATCTTTAGGGAAAAGGTGGAGCTCAGTGCCGCCAACAGGAACTTAAAGGAGGCAGGGACTGCAGAAGCCAGTGGACCACAGAGTGGATGACAGGTTGTCACAGACACGCACTTAGTAACCTCCTTTGTAACCCCTGGCTGCGGGCATCACGGGCACTGCCCCTGACCAGGGTATGTGAGCTCCTGCACCCCCTGGGGGAGGGTGAGGAAGAGGAGAACCAGCCCCGTCCCGGGGGATAGAGGTGCTCACAGCACTCCCTAGGCCTGGGCTGACCTGCTGCCCTTACTGGTCCGCCTCATGCCACCTCAGGGTGCCTGGGACATCTAGACCAGGGCTGGGCAAACTGTGGCCTATGGACCCAACCTGGCCATAGCCTGCTTTTTTGTATGGACTGGGAGCTAAACCTGGCTTTTACTTTTAAAATTTTTAAAGGATTGTAAAGAAACAGAAAGGACAGACTGTATGTGCCAAAGAATACATGGGGCTTGCACAGCCTAAAAGCTTTACAATCCAGCCCTCGACAGAAAACCCACTGCCGACCTCCGATCGGGACATTCTGGGGGACACCACACTGGGCTGCTCACTGGAACAAAGAAGAGGTGAGCACACTGGAGGTCCTAGTGCCACAGGAGAAGAGACTCCCAACCTGCTAGATGTCCAGGAGGGGTCCGTGTTCTCTAAAATCGAAGAATGAGTTTTAGGAACAACTGAGGTTAAGAGCATATTTATCGAGAGAAAGAAAGCTTCTGGCTGAGAGAGACAGACAGGGTCCCGAGTGGGTTGCCCAGGACTCTGTCTTTTCTAGGGACTGTTACAGAGTAAAATCATGGGGTGAGAGGAGTTCCAGAAGAAGGGAACTGGTGAGGTGGGCATACGGCAGGGCAGAGCTGTGTTCAACCAATAAGATTACAGGTGTGACCGCTCAGGTAACATTGTTTAAACCGGGATCAAATGGGGAAGCGAGTTACATAGCAAACAGGCGTGAATGCAGAACAGGGTCCTTGCTGGTAAGGGGTTGGGTTAGTGGCCCCTTCTGGCTTCCGCAAGCTGATGGGGACCTATTTAGAATATGAATCCCTGAGGCTGATAGTTAGGGTGTGGGTGCATTTATTTTGCCTCTTGTCTTTTTTTTTCTTTTTGTACAGGGGATTGAACTCACTACCTTGTGCTTACTAGGCAGGTGCTTGCTCCACTGAGCTAAATCCCCAGCCCACCTCTTGTCTTGAGATCTGGCCCATGGCAGAGGTGTGTGTCTTCTCTAAGGCTGCAAGGTATCTGGTCTCTTCTGGCTCCTTTGAGGGCCCAGCCTGTCTGACTGCTTATAATATTTCTAATTAACTCAGCTGCCTGGTAGGACGTATGCTCTCCAGAGACTAAACTGTGCGAAGATTCAGGATTTGGGGGCCAGGTGGATTAGACATGTGGCAACATCCCCTCTAGAGAAGAGAAAAAAAGCAATTGCAGCTCCTTCCTCCCACCCCAAGAAGGAAGCTTGCCCCTGGAAGGCTCTTGCGGTGCTGGGCAGTACCACGGTTCTGGGCAGCAGCCCCTTTGGGTGCGGCCTGAACGGGACATGGTTCCATGCAAGGTGCAGGCAGCAGTGTAAGCCTTTCTCCTAACTGGCATGCAGTGCGACAGCCCTCTCATTAGGAGAGGCATCATGATGGCGAAAGAGCATTGGATGAGCCCCACTAGAAGATTCACCACGAAGTCCCCTAGGTTCTGGAGCAAAACCATGGAATGCACTTCAGAGAATCACGGTCAAGCGCAGACCCTGACGTGCTCCTGGGGTGCAGTGGAGATGGAAGGACTCATCCCCAGGCATCTAATAACACCATGGCTCAGCGGCCTACAGTAAGCTGAGCTCTGCAATCTGCGAGTTACACAGCTCCACAGCTCGGCAGTAATGCATCGCGAGGTAGGATGGTCACCCGGGATCAGGACCAAGCAGACTCCGAAGGCTCAGATGCATTGTAAGGGCAGGTGGTCAGGGCTCCACACTGCCCACTCTCCATGGCCTACAGATGGTGGCCTCTTGCTGTGTCCTCACCTGGCCTTTTCTCTGTGTTTGCATCCCTGATGCATTTTGCTCTCTTAAAAAGACAAAATCAGTCGTAGTGCATTAGGGCCCCACTCTTATGACCTCATTTAATCTTAATTATCTCTTCAACCAAAAGCCTATTCGGGACCAGAGCTATTCACAAGAGCTAATTCTGCATCCTTCCCTGAGGGATGAATGGAGGTTTGGGATTAGTATCACCCTTTTGAGACTTCCTGTTAACTCTAGGGATGGGTCATCCTCTCCCACCCACTAAGGCTAAACTAAAACTATGAAGATGAGAAAGAATACTCCAGAGCAAGATCCTTCTTCAAAGAAGACCATCCCCACCCTCTTGGGTCATCCCAGGGTTACCCATTGCCTGCAGTGTCCCTGACCTCTGAGTCTTCCCCTAGTCCCTGCTACCACTGCATCACTGGTTCGTCCTCAGCCAGGAGACAGTGGCTGGTTCGGAGGCTCTGGGTCTCCGCCCATCCTGAGGCACTGACCTCCCAGCCCCGCATCATGCATTCCTAAATGTGTCTCTGTTTCTTATTTTATCCTTCACCGTACCCCTCAGACAGGCAGTTGGGGCTCTTGGCCAGGTCCCCTACAAGGCCCTACCTCAAAATACAGTCACAATAAAGCCTAGAATTCCTACTGATGAATTTTGAGGAGTGCATAATTAGGCCCTTACTGGGCACAAAGGCACAAATGGACAAAACAGACTCAGCCACTTACTGACCAGTGTTGGCAGAGTGGTCACAGACAGAATAGCCCCCATTTCAGGAAGGGAGCACCCCTGGACTTGCAGCAGGGTCCCCACCACAGCTGAGGTAGCTACTGCTACTCCTGGATGCCCACACTGTCAACGCCAGAGGTGAACAGGGTCACCCACTCCCTGAGCAACCATGTGACAGAACTCCGTCCTGGAAGAAGCAGTAATTAATGCCACAGAGTTTGTCTGTGCTACCCACAGGGTCTCCGTCAGCACCCCTATCTGACAACTACTGAGTGTCCAGTCCCCAGATGTGGGGACACAAAGGTTGTGGGACCCCCTGGTTCTATCCCATCCAGCCCCTGCTCAGGAGTCACCCACCTAAAAGACAGAGCTGTGGGCTCCCAGTGACGGATTTGGGAGCAAGCTTGTAAGCTGCTCAGAGAATGAAGAAGGACATTGTGCCGGCTTTAGTGTAGATGAAATAAGGACCACCACGTGCTGGGAAATCCACTCTGACTACTGCACCTAGGAACAAATGCTGGGTACAAAAGTGGTCCCCTTTGCCCTCCCCACCAGTGACCCTCCTACAGATTGTGTACCTCGTTTTAGTAAAGTTTCAGGATTTCTGAATCTAGAGGTTCCAGGTCCCAGAGTGAGGAAATGTTTCCCAGGGATATATGAAGGTTAGCACTAAAATGTCACCTGTAGCTGTCAGTAGCCGCAGGCACCTTGTGCAGGTCACCAGCAGGAGAGTGGAGGGACCCACTGGCAGGACAATGGCCTAATCTGTAGAAGAAAGAAAGGAATCATAACAATATATTATAACAAAAGTTATATGAATGTTTCCTCTCTCTCTCTCTCTCTCTCTCCCCCCCCACCTTGTTGTACTATACTCACCCCTCTTGCGAGGATGAAAGATGAATTCACCATGCACTAAGGTGTGTGAAGTGAACGACATGGGCACTGTGGCATAGCATTTGGCTATGACTGACCTTCTTACTCTAACATAAGCACTGCAATAACCAACAGTGGCTATGACAATGCAGGCAGCTGCTAAGTGACTAATGGGAAGGCAGCATATATAGCATGGAAACTCTGGGCAAAGGAATGGCTCATGTCCCAAGTAGCATAGAGCTGGATGGAGCAAGATTTCATCCTGTTACTCAAAATGTGCACAATTTAGAACTAAGAAATTGTTAACTCCTAGAACTTTCCATTGGGTATTTTTAGACCACAGTTTATTGATTGCAACTGAAAAGACAGAAAACAAAATCACAGATGTGACAGGGAAGACTCTATCTTATATTTCCAGTGCCCTTCTTCATTTTGGGACACTTTTAGTGGATTATAAAGAATCAGTCTAAGTCCCAATTGTGTGCACAGTGGAGCAGTTCTTGGCTCTCCCCACATCTGGCTTCTTCAACGCTTCACAGCTGTGAACTCACATCCAGAACTATCCTCCTCCCTGGCCCCACACCTGCTCCAAATGTCACCCAGGCTCAGTGTCCTTGGCTGACCTATATCTACAGCATAAAGGGACCCCAAATGGTGCCTCTCAGGGATATTGCTATGAGCTTCTAGTCTGACTTTTCCTGATATTTTTCTATGAAGGTTGGTTTTTTGAAAAAAAAAAAATGTATCAGGACCCGTCTTATGACATTCTGATTGTAGAACAGCCAAAGCAATTTCGTTAGCACCATTTGTTCTTGTAAAGGTCAATAGGATGCTTCGTGCAACTAACAAATTCTTTGAGACATATTAGATAAAATGTGAAGACAAAAATTGTGAAAGAGTCCTTTTAGTCAGTGTATCTTATTCAATGAACACATTGAAATCTATTTTATTGGCTCACAGTGTGATTATTCTAACTATCATCAATTATGATATAATCCTCTGTGGAAGATCTGTCTCATGTTACAAAAATATACTTTTATAAGCTTATGATGAAACTGTTTCAGTGAAAACTTACAAAACATCGACCAGGACAGATGGGAGTTTTCATCATTCCTTTAAGGTCTGTATGAACAAGATCAATGGAAAAATAAATACTCATCACACCAACCCACGTTTTCAAGAAATTAATACATAAGGGGAAAGAGGCAGAGAACTAGAAAGTCAAAATACATAAGGGACGTGCTTCACATTTCAGGGGAGGACACTGTTCCCAACATGGCAGTCATGTACTCTAGGTCTTTCTGGTAGATTCCGCACTTCCGGTATTGGGGTCTGGCACCCTCAGAAGAGCATGCAGAGCTGTCAGATAACCCGTCCTTTCCAAGGGAAGAGCAGAGAACCCAGGCCCTGCGGCTCTGAATCTTCCAGCCCGATCCACGCTGTCCTCCAAGCCCACGGCCTGCAGTGTGCTCAGCTTCCTGACCCGGTGCTCCAGGCTGGCACCTTCCCCAGGGATTCTCAGAAGACCCAGTTCCTGGCAGTTGCATTTTTGCTTTGCTTCCAGCTCTATTCTTGCCCAGAGTGGCAGGTTCCTCACCACAAGTCTCCATTCTTTTTCCCCGAGGACCCTGTTGGTTGGTCTCCAGAGGGAATTTCCCCTGATGGGCACAGTGACGTCAAGTCCTGGCCATCATTTGCTGGCTGACCAATGCTGCTGTGTTCATCCTGAAGGAAACCAGGCCTCATATGATCACCAGAACCTCTGCCAGGGGCATTCGGGCAAAGCTTAGGCCAAGGGCCAAGGCAACAAGCCCCAGGCAGGGGCAGAGATGTGAAGTCACCGGCAGTTCACACAGCTACCAAACTGTCTCATTCCCGTGCTAGAGCAGTGGTGAGTCTCAGTCACTTACCTGAACTCAGGAGGCTTAAGAGAACATTTCTGATGTGGGGTGCACGTCCTCCATTCCCTAGCTGACTTGTTCCCAGCTCTCCCTACCTGACTTGCTCCCTGCTCTCTGTCTCTCATGAGCCAGCCTTGGAGTAGCTCCAAGAGCAGAGGAGCCAGGTCTTTTGCCCCAAGAGGAACCTTCAGCTCCTTACTGTCAAGTTATATCCCCAAAGAAGTCACTCACTCACCACCCAAGGGTCCCCTACCTGCTCTTACAAAACGAGTTAGATCTCCTTTGCTAGACTTCCTCCCACACTTGATCTCCAAGGAGGCCTGAGAATTCATGGGGGAACCCAGGGGTTCCCAACCTCACAAAGGAGCTAGTTCTCTCACTCTTTTTCTTTTTCCCAACTGCTGGATTCATCCCCTGCAACACATTTACAATTGTAACTGAAGGGCTCTGGCCTCAGGTGTGTCCCAAAACTGTCACATCCACTAGAGGAGGGCAGGGGTGTAGGAAGGAAGTCTATAGAATCAGCCCATACTCAGTCACTCAGCTATGAAATCACCTTTTGGCTCAGTCTTTTGATAACCACAGGGTCCCTCCCTTAAACTCAGTGGAGTTAAATACAAAGGCACCATGCAATGCAAATGACCCCAGTTGGTGTGGGTGACAAACATCCCTTCCCATGGGGGACAAACAGCCCAGCTCTGCAGACCATGAGCCTCAGCTGCCTAGATTGAGCAGTCGTCTGTGCCAACATAGTTGTCAGTTGCTGTCCCACAATATTTCCTCTGTCACCAAGCCGAGCACAGCCAGGGAGGCGTGAGTGAGCCAAGTATTTACTCAGTTGCTGAGTGTTGACAACATGTTGGCCTCTGTGTGACTCTAGACAACATCTTTGCCATGACCCAGCCGGCCCCAGGCCCCGGAGACAGCAGAGAATTAGGTGATGGCTTTCAAAGCAATCCCAGTTCCAGCCAGTGTTGGATCACTGGTACCGGTGCCTGATTCACAAGGGACCCTGTTTACCCTGCACCTGAACCAGGGTCACTTGGGTTGAGCGGTCCCTACATTGGTGCAGGTCCCAAAGCAAGAGAGCTACAGTACCAAGAGCGGTTAAGAGCCCACTAACAGGGAAGAAAAGGAAGGAGAGGAAAAGAGCAGCCTCACGTCAGGGAGGCTGCCAGGTCCCTGGGAAGATGTGAGCTCGAGTCTACGTGCGCGAAACTTAACCCCATCTCTGGGCCAGCAGAATGGGCCTCAGACTGCCTGCAAGGCTCAGGCTCTGGCACGGATTCACAGACACAGCTGCCCACTGTGGGCAGGGAGCAGAGGGCGGGGGAAGGTGAGAGCCAGCCAGGGCTCCACCAGGCCGAAACCCCAGCCTGTTTTTCCGGAGGCGAAGAGAAAGGATTGTACATCACCCTGTTGGGGACAATGAGGACACATTAAGTCAGCTTCTCCCGGTGCCTGTCCTTTCCGCCTCTCTTGGGGTTGTGGCAAAGTCAGGGCTGCGGCCTTTATGGCTCCGAGAGGAAAGTAAGTGGTTCCCAGGTATTACAGTGTGAATCAGCTGGACAACAGAGGGACTCCAGCAATCTGCACAGTAAACCAGCTCTCAAAGGAACTCTCTTCCCCAACTGATCTCCTCCCCGAAGTATAAGCGGGGACCCTCAAGTCCCCCAGCTCTGCTGTGAGTCTGCCAGCGTCCTCGAGTGTATGACAGACCTTGCTCCGTCCTCCCAGGCTCAGGGGTGGCAGGTGGTCTGTTAAACATGATTCCCTTCACCTTCAGTGATGCTAAGGGCCTCATGCCACCGTCTTTATAGGACAGAAAGCTGCGGCGCCCTTTTCTGTCCATGCCGCGTCCTAGTCCATCCACGCCTTGTGACAATCGCTTCTCCAGGAAAAGGACACCGCATGTGGGAATTGGGCGCGGGGATCTTGAAATGTTTTTTACTGACAATTGTAATTTGTGTAGTTCACATGTGTATGTTTTTATGTAATTCTCAATATGGAGTCGAGGGTGGAGACTCCAGGGGGGTTGCTGGAGGCCCTCTAGATAACCCCTTTGTGAGGACTGGTTGTGGGGTTTTGCCTTCTGTGAATAATGTGAGAGAAGTGAAAGAGCTCATGGAGGAGGATTTACAAAATTCCTGTGAGACA